>VDFB02378766.1:0-11451 GCA_007258455.2 Sequoia sempervirens
AAACAAAAGGTACCACTAGATAGAGCTCAAAAAATTGAGCAATTTTGGTTTTTGAATGAAGTTGATTCGATACATGGTTTGTAAATGACAACCCCGGGAAGTTAGGGGCGTGTCCACCCCGCAATGCGGGGCGTGGCCACCCCGAGATGGTCAAATTATTGATAGGAGGAAATGGAAGGCACCACTGGATAGAGCTTAAAAAACCAAACAACTTTGGTTTTTGGATAAAGTTGATCCGATGCACGGTTTGTAAATGATGGCCCCGGGAAGTTAAAGGGACGTAGTTAGCTTTTTGCAGTAAATCAGGGGCGTAGTCAACTTTCTACAGTAAATCAGGGGCCCTGACAGCAAAATCAGGGGCGTTGATAGCTTTCTGCAGTAAATCAGGGGTGTTGACAGCAAAATCAGGGGTGTTGACAGCTTTCTGCAGTAAATCAGGGGTGTTAACAGCTTTCTACAGTAAATCAGGGGCGCTTCCGCCTTTCTGCAGCAAAACAGGGGTGCTTCCGCCTTTCTGTAGCAAAACAGGGGCGCTTCTGCCTTTCTGCAGTAAAACAGAGGGCACTTTCGCCTTTCTGCAGCAAAACAGGGGGCACTTCCACCTTTCTGCGGTAAGACAGAGCTTGGTTTTGATGGCAATGGCTATGGCAAGGACACAAAATGATAAAGTAAGGCCAAAGTATCAAAGATTTCACAGGTTTTTCACAAGAAAACACTTCAAGCAAGCACAATCCTATGATTAATGTTAAGGGAATGGCCAAGAAAGGTCTTAATCTAGGATGCACAAGGCTTCTAGGGAGTCCTCGATATACTCTTGGTATGTGAGGCACAACCGTGAACACCAGCTCGTCACAAGCGTGAGTCGGGAACCCCAACGAGATACTAAAAGGCTCAGACCAACTCTTCACATCTATCTAGGTATCACCCTAGCTTCGACGCTCTGCCAATTACGACGTGACTGGATTGGGGTACAAATTTTGTTCTCCCCTCTTTATATACCCCGCCGGTACGCGTGGTTGGAATCGTCCCTTGGGGTGATGAAATCCCCAAGCAGGTCCCACTAAAAAGAAGACACTAACCACTTCCAACTACTCCCCAGGCTCACACGAAGTGCAAGGGGAAAGTGAAAATAAATTAATGCCCCCTTGGATAACACAAGAATAAACAATCATAGCAAGCAATGAAGTTTACTCCCCCTAATTAGACTATGTTCCAAAACAACAAGGATAATTTTCAAAAATCTGATCAAATAGGTGGCCCTGCAAGCAAATGCTAGTTGTCTTTTTCTTCGTTCTTGGTCAATTACGCCCTAATATGCTACAAAACGTTAGCAAAAAATACCAATATTCTTGCCAAAACAATGTTAGAGGGTTACTACTTGAAAATAGCCAAAAACGAGAACAAAAATGAAGTTAAAATGACTGTTTTACCTTCCAAACTGTGCTGTTTTGGGGCACTTCCGCCTTTCTGCAGCAAAACAGGGGCGCTTCCGCCTTTCTGCAGCAAAAACAGGGGCGCTTCTGCCTTTTTGTAGCAAAAACAGGGGCTTTTCCGCCTTTATGCAACAAAATTAGAGGGCGCTTCCGCCTTTCTACAGCAAAATTTAGAGGGCGCTTCCGCCTTTCTGCAGTAAGAGGTTAGAGGGCGCTTCCGTCTTTCTGCAGGAAGAGGTTAGAGGAAAAGACCCTTTCAAAATGAAAGGGCGTATCCGCCCCTCTGCAGGAAGAGGTTAGAGGAAAAGAGCCTTTCAAAATGAAAGGGCGTATCCGCCCCTCTACAGGAAACTTTATCAAATTTTTAAAAAGGAAAGTTGTACACCCCACTGCAAGAAAGTGTCAGAAAAAACCTTCTAAGTATACACCTAACTGCAGCAAACTGTTAGAAGAAAATAAAATTGTCAGATATAGGGCGCTTCCACCTTTCTGCAGTGGACAAGAGGGCGCTTCCACCTTTCTGCGGTAAAGCAGAGGGTGCTTCCGCCTTTCTACGACCTTTTCCTGCAAAATTCTTAGCAAAAACAAAGGTTAAATGCAAGAACCCGTTTGTGGGTCCCACCGGGCGTGCCACAAATGTGTACCTTGGAATTTTACCCTACTCTAATGTGCAAAATAACTAAAAATGCGAATGATAAAAGACTATGGACACTTCAAGATTAGCCTAAAGAGTGATAAAACAAGATGCAAATGGTTATACCTTCCTTGCTGTTGAAAACTCCTTGGTTGGCCCTTGATTTGGATGACTTTGTGTGCTCCTTATATGGCTTCTTGAGTGGCTAAATGCAAGATCACCTTATGCAAAATGATTAAAATGGATGGCTAGATGATAGTGAATGAGTGAGAATGCAAATTGGCAGCATGTAGTTATAAGATGGCTAAGTGTTCTTGAAAATGCCCTTGATGAGGGGGTATTTATAGGAGAATTTGAATTCTCTAGAGAATTCAACGGTCAAGATGAAGGGCTATGGTGGGTTGAGAACTCACAAGCCCTCACATCTTGACATGTGGATGGTGAAGTGGCTAAGGGGAGATGGGGTGGAAGTGAGGTGGCCAAAAGGTACATGAGGTGGAGGAAGGACAAGTACCTTGCAAGTACATTGGGAGATGGGAAGAATCTTGGGTGAATAAAAGTGAATTTTAAATTCACAATAATTGGAAGAATCTAGTGGATAAAACAATGTTCCCAAAAGGTGGGAGTTTGTCACATGTGACTTGATGTGACAAGTCAAAGATTCTAGAAGATGCATGGGAAAAGGGGTTCTAGGAGGAATAAAAAGGAATTAAAATTCCTTGGGGGATGGAGAGAGTTGACCAAGGTACTTATTAAGATTAATTAATCAGTAATTAGAAGATAAATGAGGATTAGAAGCCAACTTGCAAAAGTTGGAGGATGTGACACATCATAATCAAGGATTAGGCATGTGCACATCCCTAATGAAGAAATTAGTAGATGGATTACATTTATTTAATTCATTTGATGAAAAGGGGATTAAGGAGAGTAAAGTATTTAATTATTAATTAAATACGTTAGGGATTTGGCAGAATTAAGGATATTAATTGAATAATAGCAGTATTACTTAATTAATGAAAATAAGATGAAAAGGGATGAATTTGGATAAATTAAGTGTCCAAATTTAGATGTCTACACTATCAACCCCTACAAATCACAAAACATCCAACCCACCATCCATCTACATTAGTCCAACTCTTAATCCACTTACCCATAATAATCCTAGTCCATCAATTCATCCACCCATCTATCCTTCCCTACAAAGCCTATAATATTAAATCGTACACCCATCCATATTAATCCTAATTTTAATCGATTCACCCCCATAGGTCCTAATCCCTTGATCACTAAATTCCCTATTCTAAATGACCTTTATGTTGACACTCATTAAGAGGAAGTTATTTTAGTACAAGAGGAGCTTTCATGCTTAAATCAAGGTGAAAACCAAGAAGTGCTTAACCAACTCCATATCTCAAGTGAACAAACGACAACCCTATTTGCTTTCACAAATCCTCCATGAAACAAACTTCAAAGCTAAAGATTGATCAAATTGACCAATCCAACCAAACCAATCAAACTAATCATTCTAATCAACCCAACATAGCTATGAAGGATGTTATCCAAGGGCTACTAGCAATGTCATGTCACCTTTTTGTATTAACTTATGTTATAGACCAAAATGCATATTACTATCTCCTACATCTCACCTAGTCCAATTTTGTGTGTGTGTTCTTCCTCTTCTTTCCACTTGTGTCTATATAAGGTCCCCAAAGTCTCTAAGTTTGAAGGCATGCCTAGTCTTCTAAGTGTTTGTTAGTTGTCAAAGTTTTGGAGTTCCTTGTCTAGGCATGCTTTCCTATTTAAGTTTGGCTTTTTCTTGGTCCTTGTCGGACTTTTAGGCTTCCCCATCTTAGCATACTTTTTCCCCCAACTCTACTTTTCCTTTGTGCATGTTGGAGTGTCAAAAATTTCTATTTTAACATACCTCACATTCATCCTTTTCCTTCATTCCTTTCTCATGTTAAGATATTGGAGTTTCCCATCTTGTCATCCCTTTCCTTTGAACCCCACTGTTTTCCTTGTCTTGTTGGAGTTTCAAAATTATTCTTGCTGTCATGCCTCCTATTTGAATTATGATCTTCAAATAGTGGTAAGAGTTATGAGGTATCTTTGACTTGAAAAATCCAACACTCCTACAATTTTTCATTGTTCACCTCACTTAACTCCTTGCACAATTGAACCACTATTAATGCTTAGATGAATGACACATATTCCAAAAGGTTTTTTGCAGGCATAAAATAATCATTTGATAGTGGGGACATGGATCCACATGTACCTCTAGTGCTACAAATGAAGACATTCAACCTTGGTTTCCATTAATGAGGTAGTTATGGTTTCAAACCCTATGTGATCTCTCTATTATTGTGGAGTCCATTCGCAAGTCGCATAAATTATTTTTACGGTTCTTGTATATGTCTAACGACATGTGGCACAATTTCACATCATTATCTTTTACGAATGGATGGAGGAAGCGTGAATATATAGAGTATATATAGCATGAATGAATAAGATAGAAGGATTAGAGGGGGTGGAGGATTGTCTACCCCCAATATTTTGGTGGGGTTAGTGGTGGGGTGTTCCACATGTATCTAATAAAATATGATGGGTGGAATTGAGATGAGGGGATGCATTAAACAAGATTACAGATAGCTTGATGAATGAAGCTAGTAAAATATTTATAGATGGAGAATTATGTAAGAGGATATGAATGAGTGCATAGGAGTATGGCAAGAGGTTTCCAAATCATGCTTGTATATTTTGTCCTTATCCTTCTCAAGATTAAAAGGAGGGTGGAGGGATTGGAAAGGATATATGATACGATGGGTAGACAAGGATATAATGGATAAATAGATGGGATGGAAGGGAGATAGGAGTAGGTCATGGATCATAGAAGGGATTAGATGGGATTTTAAGAACTTGATTTGGATGGGGAGTTGTTTTAGCATGCTTTGGAAATAACTCTTGGCATAGTGAGATTTGCTTGGATGGTGTAATTGAGGATTTAGAGTGATCATGGAATTGGATGGTGTTAGGATTTTGGATAGCAATGATAGGTGTTGGGTGGGTGACAACCTTTTTAACAACACATTGAAATTTTTAGATTAGTGGGGTGACACAACTCCACAACTTTTATTTTTATTTTGGACTAGTCCTTGGAGGAACTTTGAAAAGAAATATTTGGATGATTTAGGATTCGATGGAGGAATATGTTTATGGATTGAAGGATAAAAGAGTAAGTAACTAGGACAAGTGGTAGATGCAATGAGAACCTCATATAAAGATGAGGGTTGATATATGAATGAGGGATAAGATGGATTTACCTTATTAAATATGTCATAAGGGTGAACAATAGATATGCATTTAGGAGTGATGAGGTAGCTTGTGCTAGCCATCAAGGGGATATGTTGCGTGTAATGATGTCATCAAGGGGATGGATTTGACACTTATATTGTTCAACATAACTATCATCATCATGAGTTTTGAAGGGATTCATGTGATGGATGTGACAAGGGGAATCATAAAAAAATGGATTCATGATGATCATTGACGAGTGGGGATGATGGGACTTTACATAGCTTGAGGACTTAGGATTTTGAAGGCTCATAACTTAATATTTTCTATGATTTCAAAATGATTTTGTATGCTTGAAACTTAAGATTTTTCATGATTTAAAAATGATTTTGGATTTAGATTTGAGGGGTAAGATAACTTAATTTTGGTTGATTGGGTCAAACCAAAGTCAAGGATGCATGACACTTGATGCTTAGATAGGTTAGATTGATCTTGGATGAAATTGATGGTCTTTGGAGAAAATACACCATAGAATGGTGTAGACATGTTGTTTCAATGTAGACAAACTATTTAGTATGTTGCTTTGATGCTGAAGTATGATACAAATGTGTTGATATATGAAAATGCACCTTAGAAAAATATGTTGAAGTGTGATAAATATACTGATTTGGGGGTGTATATGCGTTAAAGTGCAAAAATGGGTTATATAAAGTACATATGTTGATTTAGTGCAAAAATTATAAGGTAGTAGATGTGTTGAAGGAGTAAAGATGAATTCACATAAACAATGAAGCATTACAAAAATGTTGAAATGGGTAGTAGATGTGCCAAACTATGATCTTTAAAGGGATTTTGATGGGTTGGATGGATTTTGACCTAGGACCTTAGATGATGTTTTGAGGACTTGATGAAATTGGACAAAGCTTTAGGATTGGATAAATTTGAAGAATGGATTAGGAGATGGGTCAAGAGCCTAAACCTTGGTTGAAAATTTCAATTTGGATTGGATTCTATACTTAGGATAGGCTAAGTTCCTAATCAAGACTCATTTTATTACCTACTTAAGATAGGTTAAGTCTTGAAGCAAGCATTTATTTTATTAAGGTCTTGATAGATGATGGGTGTTGATTTAAATTTTGAGATGTATGATTATATAGAAGCGATTAGAGGGATGGGTAGGATTAGGGATTACATTACATTACATTAGATGAGGATAAAATTAGATGAGGGATTTTGGATTAGAAGAATTTGGATAGGATCAAGATCCTTAAAAGATCAATAATAGGATTGCTTGGGATTAAAATGTGATGAAGGGAGATGATTAGGATGTATTATAAGAATGATTAGATGGATGGGATAGAAGACCTTTGATTAGGTTTGATGACTTGGCTTGGATGATGAAGGTAGATAAGTGTAAGGATTGGACACAAACTTGAGATTAAGTGATTGATTAGATTTATAATTCATGCCCTAAGCAATGTTGAATGATGATGTGGATGAGGATTTGGATGATTAGGATGAGGTGGAATTGGAAGATTGGATTGGATTTTGCAGCTTGACCTTTGACAACATTTGAAAATAGTCAATTCAATAAGCATTCAAAGGTTTTGCAAGTGATTTTGAATTTTAAGGATTTTAGATTAAAGGGGTTGCATGGGTCTCAACAAGAAGACACTCCAAGAATGCCAACAACCTATGCTTATATAGATATTAGGAAACCTTAAATTATCAATATCTACTAGAAAAAGAGAGTAAAAGGTGTGAAAAGTGATGAAAATAAAGTTGGGAAACTAATTTGTAGATCCATCCCTTTAGGTGTAGAAATGCCACTGTATGTTACAAACTTGTTTAAATGTGATAAAATCCAAAAAAGGATCAAAACCTACAAAAATTAGAGTTAGGGGGCCAAAAAAGAGGGTTAGGATGATATATAAACCATTAGGACGATATTCCCTTGCAAAAACACAAGATTAGGGAACTAAAAACCCTAAAAAAAGTGGTCAAAATGATGAATATTTATGAGGACCTTATAGCTACTAGACCTAATGCAAATATTTTGAACTATTATAGAGCTACTGAAACATGTTACAGGGCTACTTATCTATGAAAAGGTGTAGAGAAATTCCCTTGTGTGTTGCAAAAATGTTGCAAGATGTGCAAACACACTCATTTAGGTGTGGATACTTGAAACACAAAGTGAATATACTAAAACACAGAGTGGATATGTTGAACTAGAACCTGTTAGTGACAAAAAGCTACAAAGATCTGAAAATGATTAGAAAATGGGATAGGGTCCCACTAGGTGTGCTAAATAAGTGTACATACAAAATGTAAGGCTACTAAAACAAGTTAACGAATATAACCTATTCTAGTCATAATATATGCAACACTTGTACTAAGCATAAGATCTAGTAAAATATTGATCAAAATGAAAAAAAACTCACCAATACCAACCTTTGTTGCACCAAGTCATGGTGGTTGTGCTCCAAGATGGTATGTGAGTTCCCCTTACTAGTTGCATAATATTGCATAAGTAGTCAAAATTTCTTCAAACAACTTGGGTTGCATCCAATTTATAGATTTTTGGATGAGGGATTGCATAGATAGGATTGATTTGAAGGATTGAGGGCTCTCATTGCTTGAGAAGCTTTGGAGAATGAGGAGAGGACAAGTGTATCCATGTGGTTGGTGGATGAAAAGGGGCCCAAGATTCAAAGAAAATCAATGGTTGAGGATTCCCTTAGAAGAAGTGGATGGATGGGATTAAAGGGGTACTTTGGAGTACCTTGGGGGTATGCACAAATATTTGACCCATGTGTCATGTACCAAGACCCATGCCACATGTATGAAGGCCAATGCCTTGTGTACAAAGGCCCCATTACTTATGTACACTTTTGGAGAATGTGCATGATTTGAGAGTTCAATGAAGTTTAGAAATTTACAAGTGAGGATTAGTGGGCTAATTCATTTTAACTCACTAAATGAAAAGTGGATGGAGATTTTTTTAAAAATAAATAGATATATTTATTTATTTAATTTTTGGGATGAGGATGAGAGAGATAAATGAATATTTGGATTTATTTATCTAAGGTGGACTATATAAGAGGGGTGATTAATAATTGAATGCTAGAAATAGGATTGAGTGAATACTGATGAATAGTGATTTTATTAAAAAAATAATAAAATATTATTTAATTAATATGGAGATGAAATTTGGGTAATTAATTGAACAAAAAGGAATTTATTCAATTAATTATGGAGGAAATGGGTGGGATGAGCTAAAATGATAATGTCAACTTTAGGTGTTTACAAGAATCTACACACAAAATTTAAAAATTACTAGTTCACATCATCTTCAAATTCTTAACGGTTTAGTTGTTATAGGTGACAAAAAATGAAAATTCAGTTAACAATGTTGATTTCAATGTCTCCTTTAGGCCAAAAAGTGAGATACATTATTGTGGGATCCCCCTCCTTTGATTCCACATAGATCCATCATGATTGGATTATTTTTCCATGCAATATCATTCACCCATGATGATTTCCTTCATGATTCTTTCCTCTCACAACGAAGTTGATGTATTTATACTATACCTTTTGCTATCTCCAATTTCTTCTATGATTCTTCACCCTTTTTTGCCACTTGTTTTGTTGGCTCATGATAGGAAATGATCTTTTCCTCTCTTTTTTTTCTTTCATCTTGCTCCTCTTGTTTATCATCCATTTTTTAATGCAATCTTCACTAGATTCTTGAACTTGCTCTACTTTTTACTTTACTTTGGTCTCCATTAGGTTTAATACCTTATAAAGTTTTTTTTGCTTCTATATGAATTTTTCATGAACTTCTTTTCCATAGTAATGTTTATTGTTCCTAAAGGTTCCAACCAATGATATCCAAGAATAATAACCAACTCATTCATATCCAAAGCATACAAATTCAAATGCAAAACGTATTTATCTATAAAGAGCTTCAAGTCTTTAAAAAATTAAATATCGTTACTCTCTTTTCAAATATCCTTGATTTTCTTTGTTGTACATGCAATTGTTTAGATAATTCCATGTAGATGAAGTTATACTTGTTGCTAGAGTTTATAAAAAAAACCTTTTCCTTCTGAATATCTGTGAAATTGAAGGATTAAATCTTCCTTCTTTAGAGCTAGAGCGCATGTACTTGTATCGTTAATCATCATCATCATCTACTTTTTCACTTTCTTTTCTTCTTTTATTATTTGTTTGGTGCCCATCTAGCTAAGGAAGCTTGCTCCATTCATCCAACGAAGAAATTTCATTACAATAGTGCATACCAGCATTTAGCTTAACCTTTTAAGAGTATTAAAAAAAATGCTTTCCATGTTATCATGTCATCATAACTTCTTTTATATTGGTTCTACCATTTTAATGCATCTCCACTTCCATCAAAATTAGGACAACTTATTGAAATGTAGGTTTTAAGAAAAAAATCTTTCAATAGATCACCTTTCTACCATATTGTTGATTAAAATTTGATCAAATTATATTGGTCTCAAAACCTAAAGTACAAATAATAGACCCCAAATTAATTTTGTTGAACTTTCTAAAAATGTACCAAAAAAAATGATTTGTAATATTAGTGAATTTATGAAAAACATAAAATCGTAATAATTCACTCTATATTGATGATCAAAGGTTGAATTTTGGATTATAGCTTCCTTATATGAACATCCAACTCTAATGCACAATTGTAGAATAATTCCTAGCCCTTTGGAAGAAATAGGTGAATCTTCAAAAAATAGCTTTTCATCCTTACCCTTGCCCAAACCATTATTTTGATACCACTTACAAGATCCACACATATAATATTGAAATTATACAATATAGAAAATAGATCACACATACCACAAGAGATGTTTGTGGGCCAATATGTCCTAATATCTAATATGTGCAAAAATAGAATAAATCCTTGAGGTGGCGTAATACCATACCATATTCCTTTAAAAGAAGCCACTCCAAGCTATATTTTTACAAGATCCCACACATATCAACTATTCGCATATCCTTACAATGATATTCATCTTCTTTATATACACCTCCTAATAGCATAATGGAAAGATAAACTACTAATGGAGGGATAAACTACTAAATTCATGTAGGCCTCCTAATTACCTAATACAATTCACGATTCGATATAATTAACTTGAAGGATGTGTGCTACATACCTACAACTCCATATATATATATACTAGGTAAGTAACACTTATATGTGATGACATGAGACTTGCTTCTTTGAAATTTGAATTGATGTGTTCCACACATTGCTTAACATTCACTTATTGAAGTGATAATTACATGCAAGATTAATAACACTTGACATAACCATTTCTATATGTTCAACTTATTGATAAAAACCAAAAAACACAAACAATACATATATAAACATAAACTTTTAAAAAAAAATTGAATTTCAAATATTTGAATTGAGAAATAGAAAAAACTACGATACAAAAACTAAAAAACATATTTGAATCTAAAATTTAGTTAGATTACAACACATAAAATCTTTATTTAAGTGTTTCTCATTAAATTAGATAACTAAGATTGTTGAATTCCACATTTGGGAGTGGCCCATAATTAATAAAACTTGTATGTTTATGAATCTCCATAGCCTACCGATCCTACATCATATAGACAAAAATTCTCCCCTTTCATGTGATGCAATGTTCCTAAAATGTTGATGTATCATACAACATAAATATATAAATACGGCCATACGGTCATCAAAATTTTCCCTGCAGGAAAGAACCATTTCCCATGCCAGTTAATCTAGTTATTATTTGGTGGGGCCTACCATCCTTGAACTGCAGTGTGGACAGCTTTTTATTTTGGTGACATCACATGTACACCGTGTATTTGCCAGCTTGTCCACCTGTTCCCCACAATGGTGTAAAAGCTTTCAACTTGGGATTTTCTCCTCCACTCAAAAACATGGGGATATGAACAGAAATCTAGCCTAGCAAGTTTAAAATAAATAAATAATCTAGGACTGCAATAACTTCGGTACACAACAATGCTATAAAACAAACTATGCAAAGAACTAAATTCAATGAATATAAAGAG
>VDFB02378766.1:11551-56194 GCA_007258455.2 Sequoia sempervirens
TAATTTTTATTGGTAAGAGCCAATATTTCATGACCTTCATAGATGAGTACAGTCGTAAGACATGGGTTTATTTCTTACAACATAAATCTGAAGCATTTGACAAGTTTAAATTGTTTAATTCCCAAGATGAAAAGGATAGTGGACATTTAATCAAGTTCCTAAGGTTAAATAGAAGGGGAGAGTATACTTAAAATTAGTTTTTTAATTTTTGCAAGCAACATGGCATTTAAAAGGAGTTAACAACAATTTATACTATGTAACAAAATGGAATGCTAAGAGGAAAAATAGAACCATTGTGGAGATGGAAATAATTATTCTTAAAGCCAAGAGACTCCCAAATGAATCTTGGGGTGAAGCTGTGGCAACAACAATATATTTGATAAATAGAAGTCCTACAAAGGCAGCTTGTGACAAGATTCCACAAGAGGCATGGGAAAAATGCAAGTGGATGGTTGAAAAATTGAGAGTGTTCATGTGTGTGGCATATGCACTTGTACCAAAAGAGAATAGGAAAAAGTTGGATGACAAGGGTGAGAGGTGCATCTTCATGGGCTATAGTAAAGAGTCCAAAGCCTACACACTATACAACCCAGTCACTAAGAAAATAGTTATCAATAGAGATCTGGATTTCTTAGAGGATGAATCATGGGATGGCCTGATAGATACTAACAACTTTGTACAACTCCCAAAAGCTTCGGTTGATGAAGAAAAAGAGTATGATGTGCAACAAGATGATGTTATGGAGCCCCCAATAGCTCCCGATAGCTCCAGACCTGATGCATAGACAAGGTTTTCTCAGCAAAGCAACAATAGTAGTGAAAGTTCATAACCCACTTTCACATCCCTAATTCCAATAAAATCAAAGAGTCTAAGGGAGATCTACCAAAATGAAAGGTATGATGAAGAGTTTCATGAAAGTATGAATTTTTCATTATTTTTTCATAGTGATCCAATTTACTTTGAGGATGTTGTGAAAGAAAATAAATGGTGTGAATCCATGTATGAGGAGTAAATGCAATAGAGAAGAATAAAACATGGGAGCTAACTGATTTTCCTCCCAAAAAGTAAGTGGGTATGTGTAGGATCATCATGGAAAAATAGGCCTTTAAACTTGGCGATAAAATTTAGAAAAATCAAAGTGAGACAACTTGACATAAAAGTTTGAATAATTTATCTATATTGTTTGAAAAATATGTAAGAATAGAATCTATAGCAAATTGAATGTAGTTTCTAATCTACAAGGTTTTTTTTTTTTTTAAATCTCTTTGGCAAAAAATTGAAATTTTAATGTAGTAGCACTTAAATTTTAGGGAAAAAATAAGAAGTAGGTGTCTGTCTAACCAGCCTAACCACAATAAAATGATAATATTTTTTTATGATATTTTAGATATAAGTAGAGGAATCACGTCCCGATCTGATGCATATTTTTTTATAATTTTTTTCCAAGTAAATAACTAATTATGAATTTTTTTATTACAACTTTTAAAAAATATAAAATTCATATGTCTGACCACCTTAACTTGGTCAAAACATCATGAAATTCATTTTTTTTTTAAAATATTATAGTATGTGAAACATAGAATGTGACACATGTTTCAGATTCAAAGAATGTGATACCGTTTGAAAGCTATAGATGTTTTTCAATTAGCCTATCAATCAAGACTTTAGTCATAATTCAAATAGAAAATGAATTATAATTATTTATTAAATTCAAAGTAAAACATAATTTATATTGGTGGAAATTTGAGAATCTCCTTTAAAAACCCTTTTTGTTTCATCAATTTTGGGTAAAAAAAAAGTCATCAGCCACATACCCTATGCATACCCATCACATCGCCACTTTTTGGCCCATCATGATCTTGCACATGCCTAATTAATTGGAGTGAAATGGGTATACAAGACCAAAAGAAATGTCGATGATAAAATAGAGAGGCATAAGGAAAGACTAGTTTTCAAGGGATACAAATAACAGTTTGGGAGAGATTATGATGAGACATATGCTCTCATTCCAAGGATGGAAACCATGTAGGTAGTCATAGCTATTGCAGCCCAACACAAATGGAAAGTATTTCAAATAGATGTAAAGTTAGCTTTCTTAAATCGAGTGTTGAAAGAGGAAGTGTATGTGGATCAATCACTTGGTTATGAAGTTGCGGTTCAAGAAAACAAGGTATACAAGCTGAAGAAATCTCTTTATGGGTTGAAACAAACACCACGAGCATGGTACAATAGGATTAACTCATATTTGTTAAGCAATGGCTTTAGCAAAAGGAATGGTGAGCCCACTCTTTACATCAAGGTAGCTGATGGTAAGATTTTAATTGTTGTCTTGTATGTTGGTGATTTAGTTTTCACTAGGGATAATGATTTCCTTAGTGTTAATTTTAAAGAGGCCATGAAAAGAGAATTTGAAATGATAGACTTAGGTATCTTGAGGTATTTTCTAGGCATAGAAGTAAAAAAAAATGCATGATGGTATTTTTATCTCTCAAGCAAAGTATACAATTTTTTTTTTGAAGAGTTTTAGGATGCAAGATAGAAAGCCTTCCCCCACACCAATAGCCATAGGTTTGAAGCTGAGCAAGGAAGATTGCAACAACAATGTGAATCTAGCCATGTTTTAAAGTTTGGTTTGAAGTTTGTTGTATCTAACAATGACTTGACCTGATATAATACATAGTGTTAGTCTAATTTCTATATTTATGGAGATTCCAAAAGAGTCACATTGGCAAGAAGGTAAAAGAATCCCGAGGTATGTGAAGGGAAGCAAAGGATATGTCATTTTGTATAGTACATCAAATGATTTTGGGATGGTCAGTTACACAAATAAGGATTGGAAAGGGAGTGTGGATGATAGAAAGAGCACATCTAGATATGTGTTTGTCTTGGTATTGGGATTCATTTCATGGAATTCCAAGAAACAATCAATAGTTTCCTTATATATAGTTGAGGCTGAGTATATAGCAGCAAATGCAACTACATGCCAAGCTATTCGGCTAAGGAGGACCTTAGAATATTTGAAGGAAGAACAAAAGGATGGAACCAATATATTTTGTGACAATATTTCATCAATTTCTTTGACAAAGAATCTAGTTTTTCATGGAAGAAGCAAGCACATTGAAATCAGGTATCATTTCATAAGAGAATTAGTTGAGAAAGGTTCAAAATCAAAATGAAATTTTGCAAGTCTCAGCAACAGCTTGCAGACATTTTTACCAAACCTTTGAATAGAGATTGCTTTGAATGCCTAAGAAGAAATTTAGGTGTTGTTGATTTCTATGAAGAATGATGTTGTTTGATGGCTCACTCAAAGGGGGAGTGGTTTGATGGAACCCCTAAAAAATTCTTGGTTCCATTTTTACAATTGTATAAAATTTGGCTTGGACCCTCGTTTTTGGCTTAGGGTTGTGTTCCTTATAAATGTTTTAGGGTCCTATGATTTAAAACCCTCCAGAATTGGCCTATAAGTTCATAAAAACCCTGGGTCATTATATTGTTGCATTAACCTGATGTTCCCAGTCTCTGATTGTTTAAGTATCACTTATGCCATTGAATTTGTTGTTTTTACTAGCCCCCTAAGTTTAGGTTTGTCGGTCACCTTGATCCTTTTTCTATTATTAAATTTTCCTATGGTCGAGGCTTAATTTTAAAATGACTTAAATCTTTAGCCTTAATACTTATGGATCAATTCCCCATCTGCCTAGAGGTGGCCCCCTTTTAAGATTAACTTTTGAGGCACGTGCAGAATTAGGATTTCATGTTGGTCATTTGATCATCAAGAGTTGATCCCAACCATTCCCTATCCACTTGTGCTAATTTATTTCTTCTTATTTTATTCACATGGGCTGACAGGCTTCAACCATGTGTCTAGTGTGTTGGTAGGCCTAGTCTCCTCGGTGAAGATAGCTAGTTCCATTCAAAGAAGATCGATGATTGCAGATTTGAGACGTGGCCACATCTTGGCTAGTCCTCGCATGCCCATGTTGGTTTATTTCATATTATTTTAAATAAACGAACTAGGAGACAATGGCCACATATCATGCTTAGCAGTGGGACTAGTATCTCCAAAATGGTAGCGGACATGGTTTTAATAAAGATCAATGATGAAAACTGCAACAAATGTTCTCATCAGGACCGTTCCCCACATGACCGTCCATCTAAAGTAGTAAGGAAAGATAGCTACATAGGCTAGCGGGCGGGGCAACACCCGTCACTCATCGAGAAACCTGCCAAGATCTAAAGACGGTAATTGCTTTGTAAGGAAGGAAATCAATGGTCAATGGCGGGTAACATGGGTTACAAACCTTGACTACACCCTGCCATCCCATAGGGGGTCCCTCTTGTGTCCCATATTCTTCAATGACCATGCGGGTAAATGCCACACAGACTATTGGAAAGGACTTAGAAGGTTTCTGGTAAAGATAGAGGCTACTAGAGAGATTGGATGAGGCCATTCTAATATAAAAAATGATTCTAAATTAGAACTGATTCTTGGGCATGCATGTGAAATTTGTAAACATTTTTGCGGCCACAAATATGTCAAGAGCTAGTAGACGTGGGAAGGTCAAATTGAAATAAGTTAGGGTACGGGTCAATATTTTGAAGATAAATCATGATCTTTCCTTGTTTTCTTACTATGATGAATTACAAGTGAATTAATTCCCATGGGCAAGTGGCTAAATGTGACAAGATAGGTTTGGTTAAAAAACTAAGTGTTTGGTTGATGTGCAAGTTAAGTGGATGCTTATCTCACTTGAGTTTCTTGATTAGGGAAAAGTGTCAAATGCATGCATGTAATTTTTCCATAATTAATAATCTTGATTGTCTAACCGATGATTCACTTCAAAGTATGATCAACAGCTAAGATTTAAAATCAGGGTAATTGATTGCCAATGCTCGTACAAAGCCTTTCTAGAAAAATTAATGTAGATACACACCATTTTCTCTATTTAATGAAGATCACCTGCTTGGTTATTCTCACTAGTTGATTGCTTATGAGAATTAGGAGTCTAAAAGTAAGTGTTATTTTGAGCTTGCTATTTTTGAGTAGGGTGGTGTCTTTGTTCTGGGAAAATTTGATAAGTTTCTAAGGAAATGGGAAAGCTGAGTGTGAACATTAATCCAGTCTGTAGGTCAAAGAGGCACAACCCTCTTGAATTTTAGGATAATTCTCCCCAAGGTGAATGGGATATGCCTAAAATCCTTGTAACACCAAAGAAGAAAGCAAGAGCTACCAAAAATTTTGCACAAGGTGTTCTCAAGCATGCTTATCACCTGAGAGGCTAGGTTATCTCCAAGGAATTGGCTAAAGGAAAGGAGAAGAAAATTGAGAGGCTTGAGAGGGAAGCTGGAAGAAGGAATAGGTATCATCGGGGCTACATGGGACATCATCACTCTCCCATTTAGGTCTCAGATGAATCCTCTGATAGTGGAGACAAGATTGACTCTAGTTACCATCAATATCTCATGGCTATGACTAATTAGGTTGATTCTAAGGATGAGGTGGTGATGGCTACTCCACTTACAATAAGGACATCGAGCAGGCACACCTACTTTGCTGATGAACCGTAGAAAATTGGCCCCTAGACATTTTCATTGTCTTTTAGGCCTTTCCTCTCGATGCTTGGTACATTTCGCTTTAATTTAATGTTGTAATGTAGCTTAAAAATTCACATTAGGTCCTTAAAATTCAAATTATGGCATCTTGTGAAGGTTTTGTGAAGTGTTGTAAAACATTTCTACACTTTTCTAGGCTCTAATCATTATAATTCACCTAAAATTCATCTTTTTATTCATCATCAAGTCCTATTTTGAAGTGTTGTAAAGTCTTGTAACAATATTTCATGGTTTTCTAGTCATAATTTCACTATTTACACCTTTCTTATGCTTTATTTGACCCCTTTATGCCCTCATAAGGCTTAATTAAGTATGTTTTTGAATGTAAACCCGAGAAACAACATTAAATGTAAGATAATTCCATACACCCACTTTCAAGTCCAAGGTGGGACCCATTCACCATGGGTCGCAAATGAGTCCCTCTTGGTTCAAAATTTAAAATATTTCAAATCTTCTTTTGGGTTTTTATTTAAAATCACATTATGTCGCCTTGTGATGAGGTATCATCGGGTTACTAAGGCACACTATGTATAAATATGTGTTTTTCTCCCCATTTTACATCTCCTAACTCATTCAAACAATCTTTTCATTCACTAAGCATTGAATTAGCATTTCAGCACTTTGCCTGTTTCAATCAAGAATCAATCAAGTATCAAGAGAAGCCATTGAGATATCTTTAGATTTTCTTCAACAAGGGTTTGGTAAGTTGATAGCATTTGCATGCTATTTGTTTATCATTCTCTTCCATTTCATTATTTCATTAAGGGTTTGATTACCAAAGTGGGATTTGACCAAGGAAAACCCTTTTCCAAACCCTTAACCATTTTTCCCATTTTGCATGTGTTGTGTATGCAGATTTATCAAGCATTTAGGTGTTGAAAAGTGGATAAAAGGTCAAAAAAGTGTTTCAAATCAACTATAACATATTTCAAGCTTGGAGAAGACATTTTGTCCATAGTTTTCTGCCATATTTGACTTCTTCAACCCGACAAGCAAACATCCTCAGATCTGGTGCTATAGAATTGGTCCCTGATCTCATAGAATTTTGGGAGTGGACTGATTTGCCATCAGTGGTGAATGAGTCCCACCTTAAGGATGGAAATCCAAATTTTGTTAGATTCTGGATCTCAACACTTGGAAACTAGTTTCCAGAAGTTTTCATCAGAAGCAAGACTTATTCACCATCATTGGTGAATGATTCCCTCTAGTGATTTTTAGTGATTTTTGTCAGCATTCAGAATACTCCAAAATCTTCATCAGACTTCTAGGTGAGATTTGATTCAACCTTCTTCATATTTTTTTTGCATTTGTTCATGTTTATTTCATGTTTGCATATCACATTTTGTTTTCCAACATTGCATAATTCTTAGGTTTTGCATTCATAATCAGTCAATTATATTCTATAGTTGCATTTAGATAATCTCATTTAGTCTTAATTACATCATAAATTTCCTAATTTGAGCGAACCAACCTAGATTTTGTGTGGGGTTTATCTCTCTCATTTTAGGTGAAACATCCTAAGAGTGCAAGAGTATTCTATAAATCCCATGTACCAAAAAATCTACGGTTCAAATGATGACAAGGAAAAGTAACACTCTGTTCCCTCTCTTAGTGGGTGCTCGATTATTTGGTCCTTTATGTTATCTTGCTCTCTTTGGCTGGTGTATTGTGATATGGGTCTTTATTTACTTTTCACTTTGGTGCTGATGGTGATGTTTCTCGGGTTGGAATGAACTTACATGTTTTTGATGCTCTGAGAATGACACATTTTTAAGAATGGTGGGTCTGCTATGGCTAATGATTTTTTTGGGTTTTCTTTTGCTCTCCCCTAACATGCACATGATTTATTGGAACCGATTTGGGAATATTCTCACTTTATGGTTAAATCCATTTTGCAATGAAAGTGAAATGTAAGTGTAATTCAGCTTGATGCTTGTTGCTCCCTTGTCTTATAAAAGGGATTTCAAGGCTAGTTACATAGGGGGGTTAGTAGCTAGTTCTTTTTGAAGAAGTTACACACAGAAACAAAATAGATACTGAACTTTTCAGTAAGATGTTCTAGGAAAAGTTAGTTGATATGCATATGGTTTTGATAATGACAATGACAATGCATATAGCAGAATAGCATAAAATTTCTATATATTACTCTCCTATGTACAGGTTACATAGACTATAAAAAATATAATCAATGGTTACTTTATTTGTCTCTATTGGTTTCCAATAGATGCGTTTTTTAATTCTTTCTTATCCAATCAATGAATGTATGTAAATGCTTGAATGTAACAGTGGGTTTGAAATAAATCTTATGTGACGATGCTAGTAAGAAGTAGACTATGGAAATGACTAGTGGGAGTATTGTAATGCAATATTTTTGAAGCTTTTGGTATTGTTAAATGCAAGATTGTTATCTATTCATATGGGTATATGGTTTGGCTTTGTTCCAAGAATATAGAACTAGTTTAGGAAAGTAATCATACTCCAATTGTGGTGACCAATTCAACTGTTAATCACAAAATATAATCAAATCACTTATAAACCTCTTTCTGGGTGTGTGGGAATTTAATGAATGATATCTTGTCTTGTTTAGGTTAGCCAAATCTTCAGGATGTTGTGTCTATCAAACATTTTAGGAGAATTATCTGTTCATTCTGTGTTATATACTAAAACATTCTAGTCTCTACAAACACATTGATTAGGATTACCCTCCTGGGTTTCATAGAGCCTGAAGTGAAGAAGTGAAGACCTAAAATCCTTTACTTATGTGTTGGCCAATCCTTACCCTTACTGATAGCTATTCCAAGAAAGTTCATAGGTATATGGAAAGAATAAGTTTGGTTCTAAAAAAATAACCAACAGAAATGGTGACTCCACTAGGGATTTATTTGAGAAATTATTTGTAGTAGATCATCTTTCCTTGATAGAGTCATGGAGGTTCTAAAGTAAATTTATCACTAAGAGTGGGTGGAGACTTCGAAGAACTTCAAGTACCAGTTGTAAGATAGGGGGATTCTCTACTCACGAGTTCTCTTCATTTAGAGAGCCTCATAAGGTGAATTTCCCTATATTACCTCAATGGAACAACAATGAGAGTTTCAGAATAGAAAAGAGCAGGTCACGAAGATTCTTTGGAAAAAATGAAAAGCTCTCAGCCAAAGGACGAGAGCACAAAATACAGATGATAGCATGGCACGTTAGTGTCTTGGAGGTGTGTAGGCATCTCGTAGGGACCATAAAGTGAGAATGTCTTAGAAAATGGCTAAGTGATGACTAGCAATCTGATTTCTAAGAACTTCTAGAATGCCAGAAAGCAAGATGAAGTAATAAGATAAAAATGAAGTGAAATAGAGATGATAAAGACAAGGAGAAGAAATGAAATACTTATTACCGTGTGAGTGATGAAGCTTCTAGCTTGTGGGTGTCTTCAATACCTACACACAAGAGGGAGAGAGAAAGTGTTGGGTGGCTGTATAAGGTCCTGCCTTAGTCAGACCTCATTTTGGTGTTCCCACCTCCATGAACAACCAAATAGATAAAGAGAAATGTAGAAAGGATGTAAAGAGCACAAAATATTGTTATGCTACTCAACCAACTAATAGAGGAGAGGAGTGAAAGCTTACCACCTCCATCAAGAGAACTCAAGGATAATGGGAGAGAAAATGAGAGGAACTCAAGCCTCTGTTGCAATGGTGTTATGTTCCACACTTGCTCTACTGAAGTGGTGGAGTATTGATGTTGCTGCTATGAAGTGTACAGTGTTTGGAGAGAGATTTTGAAGCTTGTGAATGAAGTGAAGAAGTTGTGAAGAGGTGGTAGAAGCCAAAATACATATGGAAGGGGTTAATTTGAAGAAGAGATGAAGAGAAACGACCATATTCGGATTAGTCAACCGAGGAGGGCATTACAAATCGACCCCCAATGGGAAGTGTAATGCCTCTATAGGCTCCAAATGCGGGAATCTATTAGGGACGTAAGCGCACCACATGGACATCTGCACTTTGCGCTGGCATCCCTGAAAGAAATCCCTCCATCGACACTCAAAATAGGCACCAAGTATGATGCAAGTAACAGGCTTAGCTAGAATTAAGCCTCCAAACTTTGTTTTCTAAGGTGGGTAAAAACAAAAAGGGGAATTGCACATTGGGTGCAAATTAACTCTTATACGTTTTCCCCCCTCTTTAGCGAGTGTGAACGTTGACGAGTGATCGGTAAAGTAGATCAAGAAAGAGTAGGGTTAGAAACGTATACTTGAACCATGAAGGAAGTAGAATGTGATCTAGCGAACTCGAGAGTGCAGGGTCAAAAGAGGACTTCATAATTTTGCGAAACTATGAAGCTGAAGAAAGAGTATATACTCAGGATGAAGAAGATGCATATCTTCAATTGGTATATACACAACATAAGAGAAAGATAGATATAAATGTTGGTGTAATTAATTATTAATTACACATTTGCATAAGTTTACTTAGGCATATTTATTTCCTAGGATATAGGATCTTATCTTTATCTTTTGAGCTATCTTGTTGCTCAAGATAAGATTAGGTTTAGGAATCTTTGCTTTTATAAAGCAAATAATCTTTTGTAATTAATTGATCACTTTCGAATATATCAATTTGCATGTTTTTATGCAATCTCTGCTTTTTCGTTTTCTTCTTCTGTGGAAGGAATATTTTGGTTTGCAATCAGATCTTGGCTATTCTAACATGGTATCAGAGCCTCGATTAGCAGCCCCTTCTCAGCATTTTTGGAGGATTTCGTTGCAGAGCTCGTTCGGAGTCCCTCAAGGGTTTCAATCCTTGAGTACATTTATGCAGCATCTTGGATCAGATCGGGGTTTTCCGTTGGATTCAGAGCGCTGGAAAAAGTCAGAAATGACTTTCGTTTTATTCATTTTCATCACCGATTTCCAGATCTGCGAGGGTTGTAAGATCGGTGATCTTTCTGTTAGATCTGGGGGTCGCCTGATTTTCGGAGCACTTTGGGCCCAAACGGACCTCGCCGTTGGATTCGCAGTGCCCAAAAACCCCCATTTTCATATAAAGCATGTCCGATTTGGACACTGTCGACCGGAGAAACAAACTTTTTTTACCCGAGGGCCGTACGGCCCCCAGGGACTGTTCCCGAGGCACAGATTTCGAAAAAAATTCAGAAAAATATTAAAAAAATCAAAAATCGCAGTTTATTTTTGCGCCGCCCGTTTTAATGGTGACCGCCGCTCACCCACCACCCGGCGGCCACCAGCCACCGGTCCGCCACCGGCAATCCCCGCCAGGTCCTCCGCTCCGGCCATTCTAGCCCCCGCGGGCCTTACATTGCTCTCCCGCCGGTCCTTTGGTGACCGAAAGCTGGGCTCCCAGCCCCCGCCGGGCGTTGGGCCCCCTTTTCTTAGCGGCCGGTCCTGTTGGCGACTGGGAGCCGCCGACCTTCAGCCCCCAGCGGGCATTTTTTTAAAAAACCAGCGGCGGTCCTATGCAGAACCGCGGGCTAGAGCTAAAGGTGCTCCGTTTTTGCTCCTTGTTAGTGTTGCAAAGTCCTTTTTTCAGGGCTTTTTTTCATTTTGTCGTAACTTGGGCAAACGGAGGTATTTTTCTGCAAACAAGATATTGTCGGAAAGCTGTTTCGACTCTCTACACAGTGGTGCAGGTGTGATTTTCTGGTTTTTTAGTTTTGATGCTTTTTTCTGCCTCGGAAGTCAGATATTGTCATTTTTCACTCCGGGACACATATCTTTTCACTCGCTTGTCCGATTTTCGCGATTTTTGCGGCATCGGAAAGCTGGTTTCGGCCTCTATGCAGATATGAGGTCATTTCCAGAAAATGTGTAACTTATTTTATGCATGCATTCATTTTTGTTTAGTGTGCTAGGTTTGCATTTTCACCTATGTTTCTGTAATTTTGCATTATCTCCTTATGCAATCATTGGGTATTGTAATAAACGAACTGATATAAAGTTCCATTAAGGGGGGTTCTTGCATCCATATTTCATCTTGTTTTGATGGCAACTCACATGAGTCTATCTGGTCTCTTAGTTTCTTTTGGCCACAATTCTTGTCTTGCTTGACACATGTCGGATTCATTGGTTCACACTTCAGATTGAGAGCCTATGGTTAATGATCCACATTGGATCCATCTCAATTTGAGGGCCATTTTTTTGTGGTTATTGTTCCAGAGTCTATTTTTGGTACTCCTTCCCATGGAAGAGTTTCAGTCACAGTTTGGCATCGGCATCGAGATACTTGGTTTCCAAATTTTGTCATCATTATGGGTTCATATTTTTCATCTATTGTTGCTCATAGATTCCAGAGTTGTTCCAGTTTGGAGTTTTCGAGTTTTTCGTGGCATCGGGTCTTCTGTTGCTTTATCATGATTCCTTGAGTCAATCAGTGACTCTCATCTGGTTTCAGTAGTATACAGAAGAATATTTCCTTGCTTGCCTATATCAAGATCCAGTGTTACTCCACAGAGTTCTTCCAGTGATTCTTCGCAGCAGTTCATCTCACTGAGGGGGGTTTCTCTCTCTTTTCATTTGTACATGAGTACCTGATCAGGCCTTGTTTCCGGGACTCATATTTGCATAATAATTTACTTCTCCCTAAGTTGCACTTATGGGGGGGTGTTGGTGTAATTAATTATTAATTACACATTTGCATAAGTTTACTTAGGCATATTTATTTCCTAGGATATAGGATCTTATCTTTATCTTTTGAGCTATCTTGTTGCTCAAGATAAGATTAGGTTTAGGAATCTTTGCTTTTATAAAGCAAATAATCTTTTGTAATTAATTGATCACTTTCGAATATATCAATTTGCATGTTTTTATGCAATCTCTGCTTTTTCGTTTTCTTCTTCTGTGGAAGGAATATTTTGGTTTGCAATCAGATCTTGGCTATTCTAACAATAAACAAAGCATGTCGAGAAAGAAAAACCCGCTCAGGAGTAAAACCGCACCACAAAGTAAGCGTGTGATAAAAGCAAACCTTGCTCGAGGAGGAGAACCTGTATCACAAAAGAGGTGATAAAAGCAAACCCCGCTTGAGGAGGAGAACCTGTATCACTGAAAAGCACACGATTAAAGTAAAACCCGCTTAGGAGTAGAACCTGCACCACAAAAGAGGTGATAAAAGAAAACCCCACTCGAGGAGAACCTGTATCACCAAAAAGTGCATGGTGAAAGCAAAACCCGCTTAGGAGTAGAATCTACAACACAAAAGAGATGATAAAGCAAACCCCACTCAATGAGGAGAACCCGTATCACCAAAAAGTGTGTGGTGAAAGCAAAACCCACTCAGAAGTAGAATATGCACTACAAAAGAGGTGATAAAAGAAAACCCCACTCAAGGAGGAGAACCTATATCACCTAGTAAGTATGTGAAGGAGCTCTACAAGTTCTTGGTCCTATAGAGCAAGTAAGCGAATAGTCACGCAGACCATCGCCCAGTTAGAAGACTTTCAAAGGGGTCCCTCAGGAACCTAGCATGAAAAAGAAGAGGGGTCCACTCAAGGGACACATTGTTCAAAAATTGAAGTCTAGTCAGGCTGCCCCCAAGCTAGATGCAAATATATGAAATAGGTCTAGTTGGGTTTCCCCCATGCTAGATGCCAATGAATTTGTTAGAAAGAAAATTTTTCAAAGTGGTCCTTCAGGAACCCTTCAAAAGAGAAAAGGGGTCCACTCAAGGGATGCTTCATTTGGAAGATATAGAGAAGAGAGGGGGGGCCTTTACGAGGGCCACACATTTCTAAAACAAGTTATCATTGCCCCCAGCATACAAGGGAGGAGAACCATGCAAAATACTCAGAATAGGATAGAGGTAAACCTCGATATCACTTGTCAAGAAAAGTAAAGGTAGGTGCATCAATCAAAAAAGAGTTTGATGGCACTTGAATCATGAATTTGGTGAATTTTTTCCTTCAAGGCTTTACATTCACTAGTGGAATGGCCAAGCACTCGATGGTATGCATAGAAAAGATGTTTTCCTTCATCATGTTTATGAATTTGATTACATGTAGGAGAAGGAAGAGTGATTAAGCGAGCTTTTAGAAGCCAAAAAAAATACACTCTTGCTTAGATAAAGAATGAGGAGTAGGAAGCAACCCTTTGTCTTATGGAGAAAAGTTTGACTTCTCACAAGAAGCAAAAGGAATGAAGATAGAAGAAAAAGGAGGAGGATCTCCATAGAGAGCATTATTCTAGAAAGGAAGATCACACTCTTCTATGAGATCACCAAAGTTAACCTCTTTAATAGAACTATGATCATCTTCCTTAGAAGGAGGATCAACACCAAGAACATAACAATTTGCATTCACCTTGCCCTGTAGTAGAGAAGAGTAACCATCCTCGATAGCGGGTGTGAATGATGTCATCAGAAGGTCTAAGCAGATCGGGTCGACTTTATATTCCTGAATAAAGGAATTTGTAAAGTATAAGGGACCCCAATCATCACCAAGACATGCATTCCTTTGAGAAGAGGTAGGAGGAGCACATTTAGGGCTCCTTGCTTTAGAAGGATCTTCTTCAAGGACATCTATCTCAAGAGTATCCTTTGTAGTAGGTACTACTGGAGTAAACATCGACACATCGGAAGATACTGACAGAATGAGAGTAACCACAATCAAAGCCCAACCAATGACTGCCATCTCACATAAGTTCATAGCTTCAGGGTCAGCCTTGATTGTGACTACTTTATTGTTGCAAATAAACTTAATAGATTTATGTAAGGTAAATGGGACTACACCCATAGCATGAATCCACAGTCTACCAAGAAGAAGGTTATACGGTAGCTTCTCTGACATAACATATACAAGGGTGGGTATGCTAATGGGTTCAAGCTACAAAGGTAATACTATTGTACCTAGAGCTTGTCACACAACATTATCGAACCCGGGGATGACAACTAAAGAAGCATTAAGAGAAGATGAGTCAATATTAATCTTAGGCCCAATAAATCAATACTACACACGTTGAGCACTGAACCAACATCAACGAGTGTATGTCTAGTGCCAATTTTATTAATGTTGACTATAATCATTAGAGGATCTACTTGCTTTTGTACTTTCGAAGATAGGAGCTCCTATAGATAGAACATGATATTCGGCGAATCCACACGAATATATGCCATCAACGTATTAGCATTTGTTGCCCTAGTAGAAGAATACAAGAGGATCTTTTGCAAGGCTTCCCGAAGCATACCTTGCTAAACTGGAATAGACTGAAGCAAGTCCCATAGTGAGATCTTATCCAGAGTAACCCGAGGTTGCTCGACAATATCATTATCACTAGGCGCTTTAGTCATAGGTTTAGGAGGTAAAGAAAGACTTGGTTGTTTATTCGTTCTATTCTCATAAGTATGGGCTATCACTCTATAAGAGGGAGCCTTAGAAAGATCAATGGAACCACCATAAAAGAGAACACCATCAATAGAACAAATCCTTTTAGGAGGACTAGCTAGAGTCACATAAATGACTGGTCTCTTAGGCCTTTGAGAGGCAGCAAAGAAATAGACTACATTTACTGAATCATCACAACTAGAAAATTATTTTAATACATATTCTCAATATCAATTCAAATAGGATCAAATGTGGAATAGTTATTTGAAGGAACATTCTTAACATCAATCTAGGGAGAATAAAATTTGGAAGGAGGTTCATCATTTGCTAATGGATCATCTCTAGAAGAGAGTGCATTAGAACAAAGATGAGATTCATCCCTCACACATGCAACGTCTCTAGAAAAGAGTGCATTGGAATGAAGGGGGAATTCATCATTCACTAATGCATCATCTCTATATAAGAGAGTGCATTGGAATGAAGGGTAAGTAGAGTAATGTTAAGAAAGGTATCAATGATTTCATCTTCTTGCAACAAAATATCCTCCGAAGCTAGAGGAATTTCATGAGAATGATCAAAGATACCAAGTGACATAGGAAAATACAAGTCACCATCACATGCATTAAATGAAACATCATTAACATTCTGAATAAAGTTAGATACAAAACTAATAAAAGAAGATATTAAATCCATTACAATTTTTTCGATATTTTCTATGTTCTAGTAATTCACATTTTTGGAGGTCTCCGAAGCAGAATTTGAGGTCGAAACTTGTGTTGGTCCTTAAAATTTGTTAGTTGAAGGCACTTGCATTTTACAAATAGAACTAGTTCTCTAGGAGACCTTTCCAATGGTGCAAACGATTATGAATTCCGAGCACCAAGTCAAAAGTTATGACCCCACCAAGTAGGGGTAAATAAATTCTTAGTTTTTGAAAGAACTATGTTCTTCACGTCGGGTTCACCAAAATGTAATCTAGGGGGATTTTCTACTCATGAGTTCTCTTCATTCAGAGAGCCTCATGAAGAAAACTTCCCTATACTACCTCAATGGAACAACAATGAGAGTTTAAGAATCTGAAAGGGTAGGTCACAAAGATTCTCTGGACAAATTGACAAGCTCTCGACCAAAGGACGACAACACAGAATACGGACGACAGCACGATGCTCTAGCATCTCAGAGGTGCGCTGGCGTCTCATAGGGACCAGAAAGTGAGAATGTTTCAAAAAATGGCTAAGTGACGACTAGCAATCCGATTTCTAAGAACTTCTAGAATGCCAGAAAGTAACAAGAAGTAATAAGATTGAAATGAAGTGAAATAGAGATGATAAAGACAAGGAGAAGAAAGGAAAAACTTATGACCGTGTGAGTGATGAAGCTTCCAGCTCATGGGTGTCTTCAATACCTACACACAAGAGGGAGAGAGAAAGTGTTGGGTGAATGTATAGGGGTCTACCTCAGTCAGACCTTGTTTTGGTGTTCCCACCTCCACAAATAGCCAAATAGATAAAGAGAAAAGTAGAAAGGAAGTAAATAGCACCAAAGCACTACAAAATAGTGTTATGCTACTCAACCAAGTAATAGAGGGGAGGAGTGAAAGCTTACCACCTCCGCCAAGAGTAGTCAAGGCTAATGGGGGAGAAAATGAGAGGAACTCAAGCCTCTGTTGCAATGGTGTTTTGTTCCACACTTGCTCTACTAAAGTGGTGGAGTGTTGATGTTACTGCTATGAAGTGCAAAGTGTTTGGAGAGAGACAGTGAAGCTTGTGGATGAAGTGAAGAAGTTGTGAAGAGTTGGTAGAATCTGAAATGCATATGGAAGGGGTGAATTTGAAGAAAAGATGAAGAGAAACGACCATATTTGGGGCGGTCAGTTGAGGAGGGTGTTACAAGTCAGCCCCCAATGGGAAATGTAATGCCTCTACAGGCTCCAGATGTGGGAATCTATCAAGGACGTAAGTGAGTCGCGCAGAATTCTGCGCGCCACATGAGCGTCCCTGAACGAAACGCCTCCACTGATGCTCAAAATATGCACCAATTGTGATGCAAGTAGCAAGCTTAGGTGGAATTAAACCTCCAAACTTAGTTTTCTAAGGTGGGTAAAATAAAAAAGGGGAATTATACATGGGGTGAAAATTTTCTCTTCTACACCAGTGAAAAATGTTGTAGGAAGAAGAAGATTAAAGTGAAATCAAATGGTGGAAGAAACTTCATATTGTTGAAGTTTGATCCTCTAAAAATGAGGTCGCAACTCTATGCAAAGAACATGATAAATCTTGATATCTGCTAATATATCTAGGTATTTTACCCTTTTTTGATTTACAAGAAGAAAAAAGTTTGTAAGAAAGCCATTTTTAATAGATATGAAAGAAATTCTATGTTCCCAATTAAGTGAGTTAAAGCACCAAGGGAATAGTGGAAATTGTTCTACATACTTCTAAACTAAAATTTGTAATATCTAAATGGGGTGGAAGAAGTATGTTTGTTCTTGAAATATCCCCATTAGAGAGATCTTAGGGGTATGTGCAGGATCATCATGGAAAAAACAAGCCCTTAAGTGGCAAAAAATTTAGAAAAATCAAAGTTAGGCAATTTGACATAAAAATTTGAATAAGTTATCTATATTATTTCAAAAATATGTAAGAATAGAATATGTAGCAAATTGAATGTAGTTTCTAAACTACTAGGTTTATTTGAAAAACTAAAAATCTATTTGGTGAAAATTTGAAATTTCAATGCAATAGTACTTAAATTTCAGGGAAAAAATAAGTAGGTGTCTGTCTGACCACCCTAACCACAATAAAATGCTAATATTTTTTTATAATATTTTTGATATAAGTAGAGAACTCATGTCCCAATGTGATGCATATTTTTTTGTAATTTTTTTCCAAGTAAATAATTAATTATGATTTTTTATGACAACTTTTAAAAATATAAAAACTCATTAATTAACTTGGTCAAAAATTCATGAAATTCAACTCTTTTTTTTTTAATCTTATATTATATTAAATTCAATTCAGTGATAATTTGCAATCAATCAATTATATTGGAATGGAAAACTGAGAATCTCCTCTAAAAACCCTTTTCGTTTCATCAATTTTGGGTTAAAAAAAAATTCTCAGCCACATACCCTACACATAGCCATCATATTGCCACTTTTTGGCGCATCATGATCCTTCACATACCCTTAGATATAATTATATTTGAGTTATGCATTGTAATATTTTAGGGTCATGATAAAATAAATAATTAGGCTAGTGATCAACTATAGAGTTGATGTTTGAAGTTTGTAAAGGGGTGTAAGAAAATGTGAACATGAAGAATGTGTAGCCCCTGTCATGTAATCAAAGAAGTTTCTCTGTGGAAAGATATAGACCATTGAATTTTAATGGTATTCAAGCTTTCCCAAACCCTATTCCTAATGAAGTTAGGGAACGCTTGCCAAAGTTCAAAGGGAAAAGATTAGAATCAGTATCTCAACATCTACAAGAATTTTTTGATTTGATGGGAGATTATGAGATAAGTCATGAATATGTTGTCATGAAGTTCTTTGTTCAACTTCCGAAAAAAGATACTAGAGATCAGTTTTCATATTTTTTAGTCTGTTCCACCTCATCATGGAATGAGTTCATGGCAGTATTTATAGCACAACTTGGAGAGATAATTAATCCACATTTAGTCAGACAAAAAATTAATAATTGTACCATAGAAAAATAGATCAATAACTTTTAGGTCTTCCTCTCAAGATGCTTAACTTATTTTTCTTTGATTTAATGTTGCAATCTAACTTTTACATTCACATTAGGTTCTGAATATTCAAATTATGGTGTCTTGTGAACGTGTTGTGAGTTGTTGTAACACTTTTCTAGACTCTTCTCATTATAATTCACATAAAAATAACCTTTTTTTATCACTTATCAAGTCTTATTCTAAAGTGTTGTAAAGTATTCTAACAAGCTTTCATGATTTTCTATACTTGTTATCTCTATTTACACATTTCTTATGCTTTATTTGTCCCCGTTATGCACTCATAAGCTTTAATTAAATGCATTTTTGTATGTAAACTTGAAAAAAAACATTAAATGCAACTTAATTCCCGACACCCACTTACAATCCTAGAGTGGGACCCATTTTCCATGGGTAGAGAATGAGTCCCTCTTGGCTCCAAATTCAAAATATTTCAAAACTTCTTTCGGGTTTTTAATCAAAAAGACCTTATGTCGGCCTGTGATGTATTTTTGTGTAATTATGGCACAAGTGTGTATAAATAATTTTTTTTCCATCAATTTCAACCCCCCCATTCATCTCATTCACTCATTCAACATCCATTAGCATTCTCACATTCAATTCATTAGAGCAATCATTAACAATAAGGTTTTGGTAAGTTTAGGACACTTGCATGTTTTTTATTCAACATTCCTTTCTTGTTTCCATTTCATTTCTTTATCAAGAGTTTGATTACCAAAGTGTGATTTGATCAAGGAAAATCCCTATACTCTAACCCTTAACCATTTCACCCTTCTTTGCATGTGTGTTTGCAGGTCTTGTATATAGATTTGGAAAAGAAATGGGTGTTGGAAAGTAGTCAACAAGTCAACCAAACCCTAATTCAAGCTTGGAGACAACATACAACCTATTTTCTACATATTTGACTTTGTCAACCCGACAAGAAGACAAGTGCAGATCTAGATCCACAGGCCTGACTCTTGAATTTGCAAAATTTTAGAGGACTGATTCGCCATCGTGGTGAATGAGTCCCACCTATAGGTTGGAAAAGTTGATTTTGTCATAATCCGGTTCTCGAAAATTGGAAAGAAGTTTTAGGACATTTTACCAATAGGAGGACTGATTCACCATCAGTGGTGAATGGATCCCATTGGTGATAAACAATCATTTCTGATAGTTTTTAGAACCTTCCAAGATCAAAAATCAACTTCCAGGTGCACTTTGTTTAACCTCATTCAATTTTGTTTGCATTTGTTTATGTTTTTAGTTCATTTTTGCATACCTCACTATGTTTTCAAACATTGCATATTTCATTAGTTTTGCATTAATAATCAATCAATTTCATCATCTAGTTGCATTTATATTATTGCATTTAGTCTCAATTCCATCTTACATACCTTAGTTTGAGTGAACCACCTCAATTTTAGGGTTCTATCTCTCTCCTTTTAGGTGAAAAACCCTAAGAGTACAAGAGTAGTACATAGAACAGCAAAAATTGATAGTTCAATAACATCCAAAAAGAAGATGAGTTGGTCCCAACATTCAATCTTAGATTTTCAAAAAAATAGGTGACATTCCTAAAAGTATGAGACCAAATGATGTTGTATGTTTGATTGTATACTTCATGCATTTGATGAAGAAATGAGTTATCTAATTAAAGATAAATAGCCTGCAACATTACATTAGGTATATCAAATGGCCATGGATATTGAGAACAATATGAAATATTCAATGATGAAAGGATACATGGCTGCAACTGTTGATTATTTTAGCACACCTCGTACAAATGGAATTCATGGATAAGTTAATAGAAATGTTTTCCAAGAGGGTAATGCTTATGTTGTTCCAATTTATCCATCACTACAACATAAAGATCATAGAGAGCTCCAAGTTGAACATCAACAAAATTTGAAAAAAGTTGATTAGATGTCTTTTATGCAAGAATTTTCTAACATGAAGAGGTGCAAGGGAGAATCACCCTATGATTTGTTCTCAAGATTTTTTGATGCCTTGTTGGAAGTCCCCAAAAATTTTAGACTTGAGGATTCAGCATGTATTGATTTATTTTGTGAAATCTTTGAGCCAGGGTTGAGTACCTTTCCAAAAGAGTTGAAGCCTCATAGTTTTGACCAAGTACTTGATTGGATAAATATTGTAGAAGGATCCAAGTTTTATTATGCACAAAATGTGGTGTCTTAAAATGAAGAGAGTATATCAAAAAATGAAGATCCATAATGCTATATGGATGGGGATAGTGATTGTAATCAACCCACAAGTAGCATATATGCAAATATGTATACTAGTAATGAAGATAAAGATACACTTGCAAGTATTGCTTATTTATCATCACAAATTAGTGGTCAAGATATTGAAGATGAAAATATAAGAATACTTTATGTAGTGACGAGTTTCCTTGTGATGAAGATCATGATGAGCTTGTGAAATTTCTAATTATTCTTCTGGGGGTTATGAATGCTCCTATGAGGATGAGCTAGAGGTTTTTTCTTCACATGAAGGATGTAGTGATGTAAATGATGATGAAGTTACTTGTTCACAAGTAAATGAACACATTTCACATGTTGAATACTTGGAGTGTAGCTCGGGTTTTCTATCACTAGAGCATACTGACTCAATGGAAAATGATCACTTTGAAGATAATTTTTTTTGGTGTAAACTAGAGAAGGAAATATTTGTGATGTATGAAGATAATGATGATGTGTGCATTGATGAAAGAAGGGGTTTATTATTGAATGATCAAGTTGTGCATTATGAAAAACACATGGATCTTGATTCACTATTATTATCATTTGATATTATTGAAAATATTGTTGATTTATCTAACAACAAAATTTTAGAATGTGTTCATACTACAAAACTTTTTGGTCTCTGTGTAGAGCAGCCAGATGATGCAATGGTGGATCTCATAATAGTAAATCTAAGATAGAGTTCTTTGCTGATATTTCCTATCTTCATAGTATGATTATGGACATGTTTTCATCCAATGAGGGAAGCATTTATGTGAAGGAAAACAAAGATGTTTATTCAAGTGCTAAAAAAAAAAATTCAGATAACAATGAGTCTTTGGAACATAGGTCAATATGCCTATCAACTAATAGTTCACATGAAGTTACTAGTGCACATGAAAGTGTTTTGGTTGATCCTGTTAATTCTGAAAGTGATGGCATTCAAAGTGATTTAGATGAAGATAAATCTGATTTTCAAAACTTTGAAACATTTGATGATGCAACTAAGCTATGTTGTTTCGATAAACTTACCTACAGTGCAATTCAAATAAAGGAGTTTCAAATATGTGAGAAATATTTGCTCAACATACAGGAGGATTGCACACTGTTCATTTGGCATGATGTCTTCTCTGAGCCTGATCATTATGAGGGGGTTAGTGAATATGAGAAAACTATCTTTTCATATAGTCTTAACCATTGTCCTCATATTCTGTCACTTGCCATAGAATCAAAAAATAAAATGAATGGCAGTGATACGGCCTATGTCATCTGGTTTCCATTTGATAGTAAAGCTAAATTCAAAGGTAGCTTGACACTAGTTTTTGTAGGAATTTAGTCACTCAAGTTTTTGTTATATTATAGAGGCAAGTTTCGATTGAGAGAGATCGGTTCCTTCAATACATTAGTGTTTGATAGAGGTAAACATTGGCTTTTCTTTTCATTTGGTGGCCTAGGGGCATCAACTGTGGTTTGAAAATTCAAAAGGACTCTATTTCTGAATGGATAAGGCACCTAGTCTGCTCTCCCATGATTTTGGGATCTCATCATACTTGCAAGAGGCATGTGTCCCCAATAGGAGCCATTGATAGAACCCCTAAAAAAATCTTGGTTGCATTTTACAATTGTGTAAAATTTGGATTGGACCCTCATTTCTGGCTTAAGGTTGTGTTCCTTATAAATGTTTTAGGGTCCTATGATTTAAAATCCTCCAGAATTGGCCTATAAGTTGAGAAAAACCCTGGGTCGTTATATTGTTGCATTGACCTAATGTTCCCAGTCTCCATTTGTTTAAGATATCACTTAAATGCCATAAAGTCATTAATTTTACCGACTTCCTAAGTTTAGGTTTGTCGGTCACCTTGATCCTTTTTCTAGTAATAAATTTTCCAGTGTTTGAGGCTTAATTTTAAAATGACTTAAATATTTATCCTTAATGCTTATGGGTCAAGTCCTCATCTTCCAAGAGGTGGTCCCCTTTTAAGATTAAATTTTGTGGCATGTGCAGAATTAGTATTTCATGTTGGTCATTTGATCGTTAGGAGTTGATCCCAGTCGTTCCCCATACACTTGTGCTGATTTATTTATTCTTATTTTATTCGCATGGGTTGACAGGCTTCAACCACATGTTTGGTGTGTTGGTAGGCTCAAACTCCTTGGTGAAGATAGCTAGCACCATTCAAAGAAGATCAACAGTTGCAAATTTGAGATGTGGCCACATCTTGACCACTCCTCACATGCCTATGTTGGTTTATTCCATATTATTTTAAATACACAGTCTAGCAAGCGATGGCCACCTATCATGCTTAGCGGTGGGACCAGTATCTCCGAAAGGGAAACAAACATGGTTTTAGTTAATATCAACAATGAACACTGCAAAACATGTTCTCATCGGGACCGTACCCCACATGCTCATCCATCTAAAGTCATAAGGAAAGATAGCTACATAGGCTAGCGGGCAGAGCGACACCTATCACTCATTGAGAAACCCACCAAGCTCTGAAGACGACAATTTCTTTGTAAGGAAGGAAATCAACGGTTGATGGCTGGTGACATGGGTAAATCTTGACTACTCCCCACCATCCTATAGTGGGCCCTCTTGTGTCCCATATTCTTTAGCAGGAATGTGGGAAAATGCCACATAGACTGTTACAAAGGACTTAGAAGGTTTTTGGTAAAGATAAAGGCTATTGGAGATATTGGCTGAGACTGTTCTTAGATAAAAATAGTACTAAATTAAAATTAATTCTTGGGCAGGCATGTGAAATTTGTAAAACAAATTGTGGCTATCAAATCTGTCATGAGCTAGTACATGCGGGAAGGTGAAATTGAAGTAAGGCAGGGTACAATCCGATACTCTTAAAATAAATCATGATTGCTCCCTGCTATCTTACTATGATGAATTAAAAGTGAATTAATTCCCATAGGCGAGTGGGTAAATGTGACACGATAGGTTTGTTTAAAAAACTAAGTGTTTAGTTGATGTGCAAGTTAAGTGGATGCTTATCTCACTTTAGTTTCCTTATCAAGGACAAGTATCAAATGCATGTGTCTAATTTTGTCATAATTAATAATCTTGATTGTCTAACCGTTGATTTACTTCAAAGTATGATCAATGAACGAGATTCAAAATTAGGGTAATTGATTGCTAGTGCTCTCACACAAAGCTTTCCTACAAAATTAATGCCGGCACACACCAGTTGCTTTATTTAATGAAGATCACCTACTTGATTATTCTCACCATTTTATTGCTTATGAGAATTAAGAGTCTGAAAGTAAGTGTGATTTTGAGCTCGTTATTTCTGAGTAGGGTGGTGTCTTTGTTCTAGGAAAATTTGATAAGTTTCTAAGTAAGGAAATGGGAAAGGTGAGTGTGAACATTATCCTGGTTTGCAGGTCAAAGAGGCTCAACCCTCTTGAATCTCAAGACAATTCTCCCCAAGGTGAACAGGATATGCCTAAAATCCCTATAACACCAAAGAAGAAAGCAAGAGCTACCAAGAATTTTTCACAGGGTGTTCTTAAGTGTTCTTATCACCTAAGAGGCCGAGTTATCTCAGATGAATTGGAAAAAGGAAAGGAGAAGAAAATTGAGAGGCCTGAGAAGGAAGCTGCAAGAAGGAATAGTTATGACCGGGGCTACATGGGACATCATCACTCTCCCATTGAGGTCTCAGATGATTCCTCTAATAGCAGAGATGAGACTGACTCTGGTTTTCATCAATATCTCATGGCTATGATTAATTTGGTTGATTCTAAGGATGAGGTGGTGATGGCTACTCTGCTTAGAATAAGGACACCAAGCAAAGCACACCTACTTTGTTGATGACAAGGAAAAGAAGCACCATGTTCCCTCTCTTAGTGGGTGCTTGGTTTTTGGTCCTTTATGTTATCTTGCTCTCTTTGGTTGGTGTATTGTGATATGGGTCTTTATTTACTTTTCCCTTTTGTGTTGATGGTGATGTTTCTTAGGTTGGAATGAACTTACATTTTTTTGACGCTCTAACAGTGACACTTTTTGAAGAATGGATGGTCTACTCTGGCTAATGGTTTTTGCAGTTTTGTTTTGCTCTCCTCTGACATGCACATGATTGCTTGCAACTGATTGTGGAATATTCCCTCACTTTCTGGTGAAATTCATTTTAGAATGAAAGTGAAATGTAAGTGTAATTCAACTCGGTGCTTGTTGCTCCCTTGCCTTATAAAAGGGATTTCAAGGCTAGTTACACAGGGGGGTCAGTAGATAGTTATTTTTGAAGAAGTTACACATAGAAAAAAAATAGATAATGAACTTTCTAGTAAGATGTTCTTGGAAAATTTAGTCAGTATGCATATGGTTTTGATAATGACAATGACAATGCATATAGAAAAATAACATAAAATTTTAATATGTTACTCTCCTATATACAAGTTACATAGACTGAATAATATAATTAATTGTTATCCTATTTGTCTATGCTGGTTTCCAATAGATGTGTTGTTTTATTCTTGCTTATCCATTCAATGAATGTATGTAAATTCTTGAACGTAATAGTGGGTTTGAAATAAATCTTGTGTGGGGATGCTAGTAAGAAGTAAACTATGGAAATGATTGGTGGGAGTATTGCAATGCAATATTTTTGAAGCTTTGGGTATTTTTAAATACAAGATTGTTATCTAGTCATATGGATATTTGGTTTGACTCTATTCCAAGAATATGACACTAGTTTAGCAAAGTAATCATACTCCAATTGTGGTGACAAATTCAACTATTGATCACAAAATATAACCAAATCACTTATAAAGCTCTTTCTAGGTGTGTGGGAATTTAATGAATTATATATTCTCTTATTTAGGTTTGTTAGTACTATGAAGGTTATCCAAATCTTCAAAATGTTGTGTTTATCAAACATTTAAGGAGAATTATATGTTCATCCTATGTTTAATACTAATATGTGTACACTAGTATCTACAAACACACTGATTAGGATTACCCTCTTGGGTTTCGTAGAGCCCGAAGTGAAGAAGTGGAGACCTAAAAGCCTTTACTTATGTGTTTTCCAATCCTTACCATTATTGATAATTATTCCTGGCAAGTTCATAGGTCTTCCCGTGGACCCCGCGAGGGGCGCTGTCCCTCGACCCCACTGGTGGCGCTGTCCCCAGACCCTCGCGAGTGGCACTACCTCTTGACCCCACTAGGGGCATTGTAGGTATTGGAGTGACAAGATAAGGAATTATAATGTTGAATTTTTTTTACCACTACAGTCATGAGAATTAATGAGGCTTCTACATTTTCTAGCATTACATTAATTTTCATCAATTTCTTTTTGTGTTTTCGTATATAACCTTTATCTTGTTAGAAAATTAACAAAATAATTTACTTGACATAAATAAATTAGACTTGTTCCTTCAGTTACTCAAAATATTCATGCACCATGCCTAATTTTTCCTCAATAATTAGGGAATTAATCTACACTCAAGTTATATGGACTAATATATCACAACAATTATATGCTAGTAGAACATACAAGTTCAACATTCAAAGTATCAAGGATTTTAGGATGCCTATGGAAAAAGAACTGATCATTTGAGACAGGAAAGATCTTATTTGATGACATAATTAAAAAAACAAGTAAGCCCAAGTAACCAAGCTTGTAATCACTTGGAACAGGGATGATTGTAAACTTGCTTTAACTTGCTTGTAATTTATTTCAAGTTCTCCACCTTTTTAATTTCTATTTATTTAATACTTTTAATTTATTCCTCTTCTAAATGTATTGTTTTGTCTTAGATGACCAATTCCATTAATTTAACTTGACTAAGCTAGTTTCCTTAAATCTATTTTTATTATTTCCTCAATAAGTTCATACAACGTCACTACAACATAAGACATGATTTCCTAAAATCCAACTGTCACTGCCTATTTAACTAAAACAACTACTCTTCATATGGACTATCTGTACAATGTTTTAATTTTTTAATCAATCATTAGATGATTGTTTTCCCTTGGTAACATAGGATTCTTGTTGAATAATTCTATCATTATTTCTCTACTTTCACATTTTTATCTCTGTTACAATGTTTCTTAGAAATTGCCTCTAACATTGGCTAACACATCACTGACATAGACTCTTCAATTAAATTGTTGAGTCTCTATTTCTCATGGTACCTTTTCCAATTGCATTTATGAGATTCTTTTTAGTTGACTTCTACAATCATTTTCCATATACCTCTACTTAGAGTGAAATTAAGATATACCGCCAAGGGTATGTGTAGGATGATGATGGGCCAAAAAGTGGCAATATGATGGGTATGTGGTTGATGAATTTTTTTTAACCCAAAATTGATGAAACGAAAAAGATTTTTAAAGGAGATTCAAATTATGCTTTACTTTGAATTTAGTAAGTAATTATTATTCATTTTCAATTCAAATTATGACTAAAGTCCTAATTGATATACCGATTGAAAAACATCTATAGCTTTCAAACGGTATCACATTTTTTGAATTCAAAACATGTGTCACATTCTATGCTTTGCATGCTATAAGATTAAAAAAATTAAAATTGAATTTCATAAAGTTTTGACCAAGTTAAGGTGGTCACACATACGATTTTTTATATTTTTTAAAATTTGTAATAAAAAATTCATAATTAATTATTTACTTGGAAAAAATTACAAAAAAATGCATCACATTGGAACATGAGTCCTCTACTTATATCTAAAATTTAATAAAAAATATTGTTATTTTATTGTGCTTAGGGTGGTGGAGACACCTACTGTTATTTTTTCCTTGAAATTGAAGTAGTCTTGAAATTTCAAATTTTCACCAAATAGATTTTTTTTTTTTAAACAAACCTAGTAGTTTAGAAACTACATTCAATTTTCTACAGATTCTATTCTTACATATTTTTGAAATAATATAGATAACTTATTCAATTTTTTATATCAAGTTACCTAACTCTGATTTTTTTAATTTTTTTTGCCACTTAAGTGCCTATTTTTTCCATGATGATCTTGCACATACCCCCAAAACTTTTTTAATATTGTTTTTTTTTTTTGGTGTTGTTTAGATTCAAATACAATCACCCTTTCCATTGTGTTTCAAAGAATACAATGTGGAACTAATAAGCTTGATTTCCCTTTTGATGTCCTGTAAATATTCAACTTGACACATCTTGAGGAGGATTCCTTTGACATTAATTCCCAACCCTTTGCATCTTGTATGAATTGTCTCTAAACTTGCTTTAACCACTAGCTAATATTTAAAAACTTGATTATCTCTTGGTGCAAACTCCTTCCAGTCCAAATGGTTTATCCTAATTAGAAAACTCCAATTGACAATTTTACCTTGCAATTTCTGTAGATTAGCTTTGTGCTTAGAACTAGGTTTTTCAAAATTGCAAACTCTTAGCCACCCACTTCCATGGGAGATAAAACTCTTCACTAGGATGATTATAATTTCATGCTGCTCTTTTTTTTGTTTGATTAAATGATGCTATGTTATATATATCTTTGACAATTCTCTTTGTGATTTTTAACTTTGAAAAGCTAGTAGTTTAGAATAGATTATGCAATCGATTCTAGGAGTTTCATTCTTTCTAATGTATATAGCTATATTTTTGTCTAATGATAATCTTATTCTTTATGTTTTGCATCTCTTTCTCCCAAAGTGTGTTATTTGTGTTCTTTGTGTTCTTTGTCTTTTCTCTTGGGAATAAGAGTAAAAATTGTAGTATTTGAAGCCTTCAAAACCTTGTATGAAGATTTTGTTTTCTCCACAATTGTTGTCAACCCCTCCTCTACGATGCTAAAATTTAGATGATATAAGAAATTTCGAAACCTGTCATGTCTATAGTACTTAAAAATAGTCAGTTGTAGAGGTTTAAATAACCTCTATGGTTCCATTTTCCACCTATCACAATTTTAGCACTTGAACATAATACAAAGTTTTAAAGGTTTAAATAACCTCCTTGATTTTATTGACAATCTATTCCAGTTGCAACATTCAAAACTAAAATATTTTCATGGTTTAAATAACCTCCTCAATTCCATTAGAAACCTGTCACATCTGCAACCTTGAACATAGAAGGGTGTGAACATTTAAATAACCTTCCTGATTCTATTGGCAACATGTCACAACTGCAACACTTGAAAATGGTAGGGTGTATAGATTTAAATAACCTCCCTCATTCCATTGACAACCTGTCACAATTGTAGCACTTGAACATAGAAATGTGTAAAAGTTTAAATAACCCCCCCCTCGATTCTATTGGCATCTTGTCACAACTACAACACTTGAACATAGAAGACTGTAGAGGTTTAAATAACCTTCTTGATTCCATTGGAAATTTGTCACATCTACAACACTTGGAAATAGAAAGTTGTAGAGGTTTAAATAACCTCCCCAATTCCATTATCAACCTCTCATAGTTGCAACACTTGAATATAATAGGAAATTTTAAAGGTTTAAATAACCTCCTTGATTATGTTGACAATCTATCACAATTGCAACACTTAAAAATAAAATAGTCACATTTTAAATAACCTCCTTGATTTCATTAGCAACCTATCACAACTACAACACAAAAATTGAACATAGAATTGTGTGGACATTTAAATAAGCTCCATAATTAAATAACCTGCTTGATTCCATTAGCAACCTGTCACAACTGCAACACTTAAACATAGAAGGGTGTGGACGTTTAAATAAGCTCCCTGATTCGTTTGGAAACCTGTCACAGCTGCAACACTTGAACATGGTAGGGTGTGGATGTTTAAATAAGCTCCATGATTCCATTGGCAACCTGTCATAGCTGCAACTCTTGAAAATGGTAGGGTGTATAGATTTAAATAGCCTCCCTGATTCATTGGTAGCCTGTCACAGCTACAACAATTGAAATAGAAGGGCGTAAAAGTTTAAATAACCTCCCTAATTCATTGAAAATAGAATGTTAGGATATGTTCCAGAGTGATTCATTAATTCAAATATTTTGAGAGGTTCCTTGCAAAATCCATTTTGTGCACATTTTGTAATCAATCATTTCATTCCAAGAGATGACATCTCTTTGAGGCATTCTGTCAAAAAAATTCATGTGTTTTGTCTACAATTCCACATCTTGCATATATGTCTACCAGAGCATATCCAACTAAAACATCTGAAAAAAATGCCCATATCGTTATGCTTTGGTGCATATTCATAGCTCGTCCCAAAGCTCCCATTTTCACATAGGTAAGGAGGACTCTGGTATTTTACTTGTGGAAATTTTATAAAATTTATATAATAATTAGATAAGAATTATGTTAGGAATCTTGTGACTTCATCAATAATTGTGTTTAATTTTCTGGGTGGTTAGATATTAATTGTGTAATACCCCTCATGTTGTTGTTTGGACTTATTATTTTTCTATGCTTAGCTTGATACTTTGAGACTATGATAGTTATTACTTATTGTTTGGATTGGTGGATTGGATAGTTTAGATTGATTTATGATTATGCTACTTCATTTGATGACATGGATATTTGATATGACATTATGGTTACATTTGGTTTGGAGATGTTTAATTTGATTTCACTAGTAAATTGTGATGCAGTGGATTATTAATCATTCTATGATGATACGATGTGATCAATTTAGTTTAGCAATGTTACATTACATTTAATGTTGTAATTTTTAGTATAATTTTGGTGAAAGGATAGTGTAGCACCACTCGTTTACGAGTGCCCTATTACGCTACAATTCCTTCTCATGATATGATGTTTTGATTATATATATATATATGTTGTACAAAACCTTGTTTATATGCAGGAATTGCAGGTACACATTCTCGATTCCACCCGCTTCAGTAGGATAGGATGAGCATCAATTTAACCCAATGGGCATGAAGTTGAAACAAAGATGACAAGGAAGTCACCCCATCCCATGTTTGTCAAACCATCTTGTTTAGTGGTATTGTGCATCTTTGACCTTTTTCATTTTTTCATTTTATTATAGTGTTTATGTGTGAGTGTACTTTTGGTATTTATTTTATGTTGGTGTTTTGTATGATGTAATTTATATAATTAAATGATGTTAATAAATGTTGATAATAGTGTTGGAATAATTTATATTAAAATATAAAAGTCTTATATTAAAAGTCATGTGATTTATTTAAAAGTGTAAATTATATTATTTAAAATTAGTATTTTGATAATTTAATTAAATAAGCATGTTGAGGATAATTATGAAATAAACTAATTAAATAAATTAAATTGTGTGAATTACAAGTAAAACTGCAAAATCAGAATTAAAACAAAAAGTGTTGTTAAATTGGAAAAAAATCAATAAAAGAAAGAAAAGATGAAAAGGACCAATGAATGTTGAGTTTTGGGTGTAAAGCTAGGAATGAAATTAGAAAAAAAAAATAATGTTGATTTATGTAGTTTTCGAAAAGGAAGAATATATATTTTTATTTAATGGAAAATTTGTGAGATTTTCATTCACGGGAAAATTGACAGAAGTTACACAAAAATATTGAGTTATGGAAATTGGATCCTCTTTTGTTACCTCTATAGAATTTTATTATGTTTCATTATTCTGGAGGGGAGGTTCTTCGAAATTAAATTTTAGATTAGAAGATTGATCAAGGAAATCGGGTGGAGAAGTTTTGAAGGAAGGAACGAGAGCTCTTCGAAAAGGCTATTTGGATCAAGGAAAGCTTCGTCAAATTTTCAACAGGCACCGGACTCCAGGTTCCATTTTCCTATTCTCTAGTTTTCTGATTCAAAAGAAAAATAAAAATAAATAAATATGTTTTTTGTGAAAGAAAAGAATTCTTATGGGGTTTTAGAAATCTTTCTAGGTTGCAAGCAGATGGAAGAAAGTTAACTGGATTTCTGAAAATGTTTTGTTTCTTTACAATTTGGCTTTGGAAAATTTTATTGTTTGAACCTCTAAAAATGTTCACTATGTTTATAATTTTGTTTTGGAAAATTATTTTCCCTCTGAGATAAATGGGTTTTGGGTTTTGTATATATATATATATATCTATATATTTTTTGTGCCCTTTTGTATCACATTCTAAAATATTAATACATATATACATATATATATTTATATATATATATACACAATCGTGTATATACACATATAGAAAAATATATATATATATATATACATATATTTTAAATGAATGTTAATTGTGTTATTTAAAATTTATTGAAGGGCTATTGTTTTTAAAAAAAATAAAAATTGATTGGCAAAATTTTGTATATGCTGGGAGGGTCGGTCATAGTCGTACCCCTGCCCCAGCCGCTACGTACCATAGCACATGCAACAGTCCTTAGGACTACGCGCCTACCTTTATCACTGTGCCAATTTTTTTTGTTTATGCTACGATTTTAATTTATATATATATATATATATATATATATATATATATATATATATATATATATATATATATATATATGTTTATTGAATAAACATAAATTTGTGTTGCTATGCAATCATGTCAAAAATTGAAAACTGACAAGAATAAATCTAATAGAATAGAAAATTAAATATATTTATATTTTATATGGATATATATATATATATGCAAATATATATATATATGTAAACATTAAAATATATAAATAATATGGTTTTTGATTCTGGTTTGATTATGGAACTATGTAAATTTAGTTGTGATGGATTTAAAAAAAAGAAAATTAAATATTAATGTTAAATTATTATCGAACTTTAAAAATTATATCGAGGAAAATGGAGATTGTATATGCATTTAAACCAGTTGTTTATTTTGGAGTTGTGAAAAGAATGTGCAAAAATTAAAATGGTGTCTCAACTCATGAGACATGATTTTTTTATTTTTCCATTTTATTATTGTTTGTCTTTTCTTTCGATGTGGGAACCTTGCTGTAATTGTGAACCCAATCATAGATGTTGTGATCTTTAGAATTCTAGAGGTGTGATTTTATTGGTGGATGTCTATCCTCGTGATATGTGCTCTTGATGTAGCAAGATATTGGTATCATTATTTTGAAAGGGTTATATGGGATTTTGTTGAGACTCTGATTTGGTGTTTTAGCGAGATTGATAATGCCTCACATGTCTTTGGTTGAGATTTATGATTTGTTCTTCATATTACAACCCAAGCCTTGATTTTGTTATGTTTTGGGGTCTCAGGGAGAGTAGCTCTTCGTGGGGGCCGGTGCCTCAAATAGGATGAAGGGATCAGGATAACCCACGTAAGAGTAGATTAACAAGTGAAAACCTAATAATAGAACTTAGGGGGATGGGTAGTAAGAACATATAAGATAATCTTGGATACCTCGTCTAGTCATTAGGGCTATCACAGACTAATGGTACACTAAGAAGGCCATGGTAGGAAAAGTCGTAACCTTGTCCTCAGGAGAGGTTAACGGCTCCACATGAGTCACCCTATGGGGTCGATGCCTCAAGTAGGAGGAAGGGCCAGGATAACCATAGATGGGGGTCAACGCCTCATGTTGGAGAAAGGGCCACAATAACCCATGTAGGCTATGTGATGACACTCTCCACTTGTTGCCCTTGTGCTTTGCTTTCTTGGTTGCCTCTGGAAGTGTGTTATGATTGTTGTTTTGGTTTAAAATTGGCATGTGGTTAATGGTTATTGCCTTGGTTTATTTATGATGTGTTTTATGGCTCTTAGATATATTGAGTGGTTCCTTGTTGTTGTCGTTTATGATCTATGTATTCTTTGATGTTTCTTTTGGAGTTATTGTACTATGTTATTCTTTATTGGGGTTGTCTTGTGGCATTCATGGTCATGGTTACTTCCTTGTCACCTCTGAGCATGGGGGTGGGTTTTTCTAAACCCCACGTGGTCAGGTGGAACGTGCTCCACACCCGTTGGGTTCCCCATCAACGTTCGTTCTTCACAGTGTTCTTCAAATGGAGCTTGTACCTGATATTCATCTTGTATTTTAGACATTATTTGGACTATGTATTTATCCCACAAGTATGGGAGTTTTCATTGTATTTATTTATTGAGAACATGTAATGTATTAAATGATGATGTATTGTATATGCACCTTTGTAACCATTCATAATTTATGGGACTTATTATGGTTGTATTATGTAATGTATTTATACTTATACTTATGGATACGTGGATGTTACTTTGGTAAATGGGTATTGTAATGTTTATGATGGATGTAAGATTAGTTATGTTATTTAGTCTTATGTGTAATCTTTTGTTATGAATTGTTTGAGTGATCTTACCTCGCATGCCCCAAAGGACTCGATGTTTAGGATGTTAATGTGTAATGTAATTATGTTTACTGGTTCATTATATGTATACTTTGTTTTATAAAAAAAAAATGTGTGCATTGTTTTGTCCTTTGGGGTTTGCACAACGAGCATTACAACTTGGTATCAGAGCCAGGTTTGCAAACGTTGGGGTCTCTATGTAGCTATGTCCATTAGGCAACCTTTGTATTTGACTCTTGAGCTCACTTGTACCTTTATCTTGTTGCGCAAAAATATGCTTCGAGGTAGAGGACGTGGCCGAGGAAGAGGCCGTGGTGATGGTCATAGAGAAAATTGGAAAATTCCATCAGCTCCTAGTTCCCATGGTTTTGAGCATGAGGAACGATAGAGTCCTCAAAGCAATCCATCAGGTGGTTGACAAAACCTAGAACAACCTGGTTTGGATGGGTAGTTGTAGCACATTTTGGGAGAGATTCTTGATCATTTGGGACCCAGGCCAGAGGAGGAGCAGCAGGTCGAGAGAGAAAGGGAAAGGTCACTGAGGCGAAGGGAAATAACAGTAGATCATGATGTAGTGATAGTTGGTCATATGAGAATTTGATGAGAGCACATCCACCTACATTTGATGGTTCTGGAGGAGGTTTGGAAGAAAAAATATCATTAATTGATTTGGATGGATGTTTTGCGATGCACCCCTATGGTAGCAATACCAAAGCTCAATGCGCAGTCATGCATCTGGGAGGTTTCACATCCACTTGGTGGCGGCTGTAAGAGAAAAAGTTACATCTAGATATCAGCATGGTCGCATGGGAATTATTTCTAGACAGGTTCAGGGCTCACTTCCATTTAGATCATTGGAGGCAATGCAGGGCAGATGTCGATGTCCGTCGAACAATATGAGCAGCGATTCTATGAATTGAAGCAGTATGCAGGGATCAGCCATGATGAAGGGATGTTAGTGCAGCATTTTGTTCGAGGCTTAAATGGCCAAATTAGTAGTGGAATGTGAGTCTTCGAACTGAAGACAATGGAAATTGCTGTTGAAAAGGCTCGTTTGGTAGAGGAGAATTTGGCCAAGGCATTTGGAGAACACACTAGAGTTCAAATTAGCAGTGCCCCAACATCAGGTTTTGGCTCCAGAGTTGGACAACCTCAAGCTGCGGGGCCCTCTAAAGGCCATCAAACACCCGCTAAGGGTGACTAGCAACAACACCCCCAGTCGAAACCTAAGAACTCTCATTCTCAATAGGGTGGAAATTCTCAGTTTCGTAGGGATCAGAACCGGAACCGAGCTCGTAAGGAGCATTTTCAGCAGCCTGCACCTAGGTTTTAGTCAGCGTCAAGTAGACGAAGCTTTCAGTAGTCAAATGCTCCATCTGAGGGTAGAGGATTTGGCTGAGGTACTAGTTGCTACTCATGTGGGCAGCAAGGACATATCGCTAAATTGTGTCCACAAAAGCGCACCTCAGGATTTCATCAGGAACTTGCTACTTCTGAGCCAACGGTGGGTGATGCGGGAAAGTCACATAGAGTGTTTTCCGTGGTTGACGATCGCTAGGCTGGGCACCAGGGTACGAGTGTAGAGGCTTCCGATAGAGGTCAAGGAACTATATTAGGAGCTCGCGGGTGAGCTCGAAAGGGTCCAATGGTGACCTAATGTTGAGATATTGGTGACATGGGAGGATGCCTCATGTATTAGGGAATATTATTATCTTTTGTTTACTAGCTTCCAGGAGTAAGCTGAATTCATGGGCGGGAGGATGTAATACCCCTCATGTTGTTGTTTGGATTTATTATTTTTCTATGCTTTTGCTTGATACTTTGAGACTGTGATAGTTATTACTTATTGTTTGGATTGGTGGATTGGATAGTTTAGATTGATTTATGATTATGTTACTTCATTTGATGACATGGATATTTGATATGACATTATGGTTACATTTGGTTTGGAGATGTTTAATTTGATTTCAGTAGTATATTGTGATGCAGTGGATTATTAATCATTTTATGATGATACGATGTGATCAATTTAGTTTAGCAATGTTACTTTACATTTAATGTTGCAATTGTTAGTATAATTTTGTTGAAAGGATAGTGTAGCACCACTCATTTACGAGTGCCCTGTTACGCTACAATTCCTTCTCACGATATGATGTTTTGATTATATATATACATGTTGTACAAAACCTTGTTCATATGCAGGAATTGCAGGTACAGAGTCTCGATTCCACCTACTTCGGCAAGACAGGGTGAGCATCAATTTAACCCAGTGGGCATGAAGTTGAAACAAAGATGAAAAGGAAGTCACCCTGTCCCATGTTTGTCAAACCGTCTTGTTTAGTGGTATTGTGTGTCTTTGACATTTTTCATTTTTGCATTTTATTATAGTGTTTATGTGTGAGTGTACTTTTGGTATTTATTTTACATTGGTGTTTTGTATGATATAATTTATATAATTAAATGATGTTAATAAATGTTGATAATAGTGTTGGAATAATTTATATTAAAATATAAAAGTCTTATATTAAAAGTCATGTGATTTATTTAAAAGTGTAAATTAAATTATTTAAAATTAGTATTTTGATAATTTAATTAAATAAGCATGTTGAGGATAATTATGAAATAAACTAATTAAATAAATTAAATTGTGTGAATTACAAGTAAAACTGCAAAATCGGAATTAAAACAAAAAGTGTTGTTAAATTGGAAAAAAATCAATCAAAGAAAGAAAAGATGAAAATGACCAATGAATGTTGAGTTTTGGCTATAAAGCTGGGAATGAAATTAGAAAATTTCTTTCAATGTTGATTTATGGAGATTTTGAAAAAAAAAAGATATATTTTAATTTAATGGCAAATTTGTGAGATTTTCATTCACAGAAAAATTGATAGAAGTTACACAAAAATATTGAGTTCTAGAAATTGGATCCTCTCTTGGTACCTCTATAGAATTTTATTATGTTTCATTATTCTGGAGGGGAGGTTCTTCGAAATTAAATTTTAGATTAGAAAATTGACCAAGGAAATCGGGTGGAGAAGTTTTGAAGGAATGAATGAGAGCTCTTCGAAAAGGCTATTTGGAACAAGCAAAGCTTCGTCAAATTTTCAATAGGCGCAGAACTCCAGGTTCCATTTTCCTATTCTCTAGTTTTCTTATTCAAAAGAAAAATAAAAATACATAAATATGTTTTCTGTGAAAGAAAAGAATTCTTATGGAGTTTTAAAAATATTTATGGGTTGCAAGTAGATGGAAGAATGTTAATTGGATTTCCAAAAATGTTTTGTGTTTTTACAATTTTGCTTTGGAAAAATTTACTGTTTGAACCTCTGAAAATGTTCAGTATGTTTATAATTTTGTTTTGGAAAATTATTTTCCCTCTGAAATAAATGGGTTTTGGGTTTTGAATATATATATATATAAATATATATATATATATATGTATGTATATGTATATGTATATGTATATGTATGTATGTATATATGCCCTTATATACATATATATATATATGAATATATATAGAAGAATTTTCTCTTACATACATACATATATGTATATATATATAGATGTGTGTAATGTATATAATACTGTATAAAGGACATATGCTCCCCCATATCTCTGTAATATATATGTACATGTAATAAATCACATATACATATGCATATGTACACCTCTGCATGTCTATATATATGTCATCTTTCTATATGTCTATATATACTATATATATGTGTGTGTTAATATGTCTGTCACATACTCATATATACATATATATATATAATAATGCATATATATATATAATGATGTGTATGTATGTATTATGTAATAAATATGTTATGTCTATATATATGTAATGTGTGTGTATGTAATGTTATACTATATGTCATATATATATATATGTATATATGTATATACTATATATATATATACATATATATATATATATATGTATATATGTATATGTATATATATATATACATATATATAGCAATATTGATAATATATATGTATATGCTATACATATATGCATGCTATATACTAATATTTATACATATATATATGTTTGTGTATGTAATATTGTAATAATATATATATATATATGTATATGCAATAATAATAATGTATGTGTATATATATATATACATATATGCATACATATAATGTGTATACCATATATATATATATGTATGTACCCCCATATATACATATATACATATGTATATATAATATAATAATAATAATATATATATAATAATATATACATGCCAATGTATATATGTAATATGTATATATACTGCTCCCCCCATATATATGCTCCTGTATACCATATATATGTGGGCCCCCCACTCTCACTATATAAATTTTATATGTATATATATATATATATATGTATATATATATATATACATAAATATATATATAATATATATGTATATGCATATACATATATACATATATATATATCTTATGCTAATAACCCATATATATATATGCCATATATCTATACATATATATATATCTGAATATATTTATTGTGCCCTTCTGTATCACATTCTGAAATATTAATACATATATACATATATATATTTATATATATATACATAATCTTCTATATACACATATATAAAAATATATATATATGTATATTTTAAATGGATGTTAATTGTGTTATTCAAATTTTATTGAAGGGCCATTTTTTTTAAAAAAATTGATTGGCTGAACTCTATATATGCTGGGAGGGTCGGCCATAGCCATACCCCTATCCCAGCCACTGCGTACCATAGTGCACACAGTAGTGCAAGGATTGTCGCGACAGTCCAAAGGACTGTTGTGCATAGTCCTTAGGACTGCGCGCCTACCTTTATCACTGTGCCGATTTTTTTTGTTTATGCTGCAATTTTAATATATATATATATATATAATTTTAATATATATATATGTTTATTTAATAAACATAAATCTGTGTTGCTGTGTAATAATGTTAGAAAATTGAAAACCGACAAGAATAAATCTAATAGAATAGAATATTAAGTATATTTATATTTTATATGGATATATATATAGATATATAAATATATATATATATGTAAACATTAAAATATAAATAATATGGTTTTTGATTCTGGTTTGATTATGGAACTATGTAAATTTAATTGTGATGGATTTAAAAGAAAAAGCAAATTAAATATACAGTATGTTAAATTATTATTGAACTTTATTTCAAAATTATATCGAGGAAAATGGAGATTGTATATGCATTTAAACCAGTTTATTTTGGAGTTGTGAAAACAATGTGAGAAAATTAAAATGGTGTCTCGAGTCATGAGATCATATGATTTTGCTTATTTTTCCATTTTATTATTGTTTGGCTTTTCTTTCGATGTGGGAACCCTAGTGTAGTTGTGAACCCAAGCATGGATGTTGTGATCTTTAGAATTCTAGAGGTGTGATTTTATTGTTGGATGTCTATCCTCGTGATATGTGATCTTGATGTAGCAAGATATTGGTATCATTATTTTGAAACCTGGGTTGTATGGGATTTTTTTGAGACTCTGATTTGGTGTTTTAGTGAGATGGATAATGCCTCGCATGTCTTTGGTTGATATTTATGCTTTGTTATTTATGGTACAACCCTTGCCTTGATTTTTTTTTTTTTGGGGTCTCAGGGAGAGTGGCTCTTCATGGGGGATGATGCCTCAAATAGGAGGAAGGGCTCAGGATAACCCACGTAAGAGTAGATTAACAAGTGAAAACCTAATAATAGAACTTAGGGGGATGGGTAGTAAAAACATATAAGATAATCTTGGATACCTCGTCTAGTCATTAAGGCTATCACAGACTAATGGTAGACTGAGAAGGCCATGGTCAGAAAAGTCGTAACCTCATCTTTAGGAGAGGTTAACGGCTTCGCATGAGTCACCCTATGGGGTCAACGCCTCAAGTAGGAGGAAGGGCTAGGATAACTTTAGATGGGGGTCGGCGCCTCATGTTGGAGGAAGGGCCAGGATAACCCATGTAGGCTATGCGATGACACTCTCCACTTGTTGCCCTTGTGATTTGCTTTCTTGGTTGCCTCTAGAAGTGTGTTATGATTGTTGTTTTGTTTTACATGGCATGTGGTTAATGGTTATTTCCTTGGTTTATTTATGATGTGTTTTATGGCTCTTCGATATATTGAGTGGTTCCTTGTTGTCGTTTATGATCTATTTATTCTTTGATTTTTCTTTTGGAGTTATTGTACTATGTTATTATTTATTGGGGTTGTCTTGTGGCATTCATGGTCCTGGTTACTTCCTTGTCACCTCTGAGCACGAGGGGTGGGTTTTTCTAAAACCCACGTGGTTGGGTGGAATGTGCTCCACACCCGTTGGATTCCCCATCAACATTTGTTCTTCACAGTGTTCTTCAGATGGAGCTTGTACCTTATATTCATCTTGTATTTCAGACATTATTTGTACTATGTATTTATCCCACAAGTATGGGATTTTTCATTGTATTCATTTATTGAGAACATGTAATGTATTAAATGATGATATATTGTATATGCATCTTTGTCACCATTCATAATTTATGGGACTTATTATGGTTGTATCATGGAATGTATTTATACTTATACTTATGGATACATGGATGTCACTCTGGTAAATGGGTATTGTAATGTTTATGATGGATGTAAGATTAGTTATGTTATTTAATCTTATGTGTAATCTTTAATTATGAGTTGTTTAAGCGATGTGACCTTGCGTGCTCCAAAGGAATCGATGTTTAGGATATTAATGTGTAATGTAATTATGTTTACTAGTTCATTAAATATATACTTTGTTTTATAAAAAATAAAATGTATGCATTGTTTTGTCCTTTGGGGTTTGCACGACGAGCGTTACAAATTGCAGCGAGTGTCACAAAAATGTATATCTACATCCTATAGGATATTACAAAATCATTTTATTTTGTTTGACCTATAGTGTTGAGCAGTTAATTGTTGGTTTGTATTATGTTGTACTCCTAAAAAAAAAATTGTAATGACTTTATTCCATCAAAATCCTTTTCTTGTCTAATTCAAATCACTATAATTTCCCATCTATAGGATGATTTATGTAGATTTATCAGAGCAAGGGGATCATTTCTAGTACAAAGTGGAGTGATGAATAGAGGAAAACACAACTGAATGAAAAGGTATGAAGTAAATATCCTTATGATAATTGGTAGTTCACAACGAAGTAATAATTTCTGATTTATTATTAAATTATCAATTTATTAATGTTTGTAACCTCTAAATTATGTTCATTTTTCGTAATTGTATTCTCTCTGTCATTTGAATCTTATGTTTTATTGATATTGTTTTAGATATGTTTGTTTCTTTATCTCACTTGTTATGTAGGTCATTAGATATATTGAATCTCATAGTCTTGAAGAGATTTTTGAAATGTTTAACAACATGCTTGGACAAATAGAAAAAACAATTCATAGTAAGGATCCTAACTTGAGCTTTCTTGAGGAGTATACTAGGCCCATTGTGATGGAATGGTGGAACACTAGAAACACTGAGAACTAATATTATAATAGGTGTTAATTTGTCATTGTTTCTTCGAATATAACTATCGTATTTAGCTTACAATGTCTTGTGTATAGTGTAGATGAAGTAAATAGAAGTATTTTTAGTATTAATTACAGATTTTGTATTGTACATTGTAGTGAAGTGGATCTTCTAGTTTTGTAACACCCCTCTTCTAATTTACCAATTCATTTGTGTTGTTGAAACTAAATCCTATTTTTATGTGTTCTTGTATTGCTCAATCTCTGCATTTAACTAAATAGCATAAACATAATAGTTGTCATAGATTTTATTTTAAGCTAATTTGTATTGCATACTCAAAAAACCACCTTTAGTTATGTTCACTGTGTATAAATTACTAAAAAATAAATATACTTGATGGACCTATGAATCTAGTTTATAATGCAGTTGATTTCATTTTAAACCATTTAGAATTGTAAAAGTTATTGTAAATTCACTTCAAGCGGGTTGAAACCTAGTTCTAGGGTAACAATGGGAGTTCAAAATTGTGTTTCTTCCAAACTATCTAGTAGAACAATCTAAATCTTGGTGAGTAGGTTTATTTGTTTATATTCTTTCATGTTCCAAAGATTCAAACTGAGTGATGATGGTTCACATGTGAAAAATTAATGCCCTAGATCTGTATTTGCACGAAAAAATCTCGAATTTGATAGAGAACAGACAATTTTTTTTGTTTTTCTGTTGCAAAGGGTGTTCTACTTGGATTACAATGTGTTAGAAGGTTGTAGAGGTGTATATTGAAGTCTCTCTAAGAATTTTTGGTGATTTATAAGCTTTAAATGCACAGTGTTATGATAGTTACATTTTAGAATCAATAATGAAGGGTTCGAATGGGTGTTTGAATAATTATCAAAAATAAAGGTTGGGTAATGATTGCATTATGTTGTATAGGAATTTTTAGACATGTATGAGACTTTTGTAATGAGGATTGGGCTTGGAGTTTGAATTTGTCTTGTGTAGGTGGCCTAAATGGGCATAGTGGTTGATTAAGAAAATCCACTTTTGATAGTTCTTATATTGGAGCTATTTATGTTGGTGAAAGGGGTTTGGGTCATTTATTTTGATATTGCTTTAGGTGTTTTTTGAATTCAATAAGAGGTGTGTGTGCCTTAATCTCAATTTAAGTACTTTGAAACAAGGTTTTGTGAAGAATGTGGAGTCCTAGTTGCAAGGATAGTCAAGAATTGGTTGTGTTTCTGAAAAGTTGAATTTGGTGAAGAGTCTTGTGCTCCTACATTGCATATGTATCCTTCTTTAATAGATTAGTCAAGAGTGGTTTCTAGAACTCCCAGATTTCTAATGGAACTTTCCAATGATTGTGAGGAATACAAATCACCACTATGAACAAGTGAAACTATTGACCTAACATTACTACATGAGGGGAAATCCCCTCATAGCTCCACTGATAGATCGATGAAATCATATCGGCAACACTAGAACATATCAACAAAAGATAACACAACGTCCCACCAATTTTTTTCCACTCAAAAAATCATGAAAATGAGGTGCACCATGGAGTTTTGTATGGTATTGGAAGCCTTAAACTGATGCTAGTAGTAGGGGCCCTGCCCCTCAACCCCGCCCTATACCACGACAAGGAGCACACTAGGGGTGCTGCCCCTCGACTCCACTAGGGATGTTGAAGGTATTGGAGTGACATGATAATGAATTATAATGTTGCAAATTTTGTACCACTGCAGTCATGAGAATTAGTGAGGCTTCTACATTTACTAGCATTACACTAATTTTCATCAATTTATTTTTGTGTTTTTGTATAACCTTTATCTTGTTAGTAAATTATCAAAATCATTTATTTGATATAAATAAATTAAACTTGTTCCTTAAGTTACTCAAAATATTCATGCACCATGCCTAATTTTTCCTCAGTAATTAGGGAAGTAATCTACACTCAAGTTATATGGACTGATATATCACAACAATTATATGCTAGTAGAATGTATAAAAGTTCAACATTCAAAGTATCAGGGACTGTAGGATACCTATGGAAAAAACAACTGATTATTTGAGACAAGAAAGATCTTAGTTGATGAAATAATTAAACAAACAAATAAGCCCAAGTAACCAAGCTTGTAATCTCTTGGAACATGGATGATTGCAAACTTTCTTTAACTTGTAATTTATTTCAAGTTCTTTGCCTTTTTAATTTCTATTTATTTAATACTTTTAATTTATTCCTCTTATAAATGTATTGTTTTGTCTCAAATGACCAATTCCATTGATTTAACTTGACTAAGCTAGTTTCCTTAAATCTATTGCTATTCTTTCCTCAATAGGTTCATACAATGTCACTACAATACAAGACATGATTTCTTGAAATCCAACTGTCACTGCCTATTTAACTAAAACAACTACTCTTCATATGGACTATCTATACAATGTTTGAATTTTTTATTCAATCATTAGATGGCTATTTTCCGTTGTTAACATAGGATTCTTGTTGAATAATTCTATCAATATTTGTATACTTCCACATTTTTATCTCTCTTACAACGTTTTCTAGAAACTGCCTCTAACATTGGCTAACACATCACTGACATAGACTCTTCAATTAAATTGTTGAGTCTCTAGTTTTCACGGTACCTTTTCCAATTGCATTTATGATATTTTTTTAGTTGACTTCTACAAGCATTTTCCATATACCTATACGTAGAGTTAAATTAAGATATACCACCAAACCTTTTTCAATATTGTTCTTTTTCTTTTTTCTAGTATTGTTTAGATTCAAATACAATCACCCTTTCCATTGTGTTTCAAAGAATACAATGTGGAATTGATAAGCTTGATTTCCCTTTTGATGTATTCTAAATATTCAACTTGACACAACATCTTGAGGAGGATTCCTTTGACATTAATTCCCCACCCTTTGCATCTTGTAGGAATTGTGTCTAAACATGCTTTAACCACTGGCTAATATTGAACAACTTGATGATCTCTT
>VDFB02378767.1:0-34619 GCA_007258455.2 Sequoia sempervirens
TCGTTGGATAGCTGGGGTAATTCCTCACAAGTCTCGTGAAGACTTCGAAAGCTAAAAACCCCATCTGACAGGCCTAAAGGTTGGGCGCCCCTGGCCTATAGAGGTACAGGTGTATAATACTATTTTCTCCACCCTCTGATTTACGTGTCTGGTAGAATCTCTGCTATGATCACTCAGAATGTCGGATTGATTGGCAAACTAGTGCGTTGCGAAACTAGACTAGATTAGAAACGATCTCAGGAAGACCACATCTGCAAATACCATCATTTGATGAGTCAATTTCAAGGTCGCCCCTGGGCTACAGGGGCTCAGATTTGCAAATTGACTACCTTTTGTGATATGCATCCACTTCGTAACCTCAGCTTCTGACTTCAATTGTCAGAGTTTTGGAACTCGGATGACTGGGTTTGATAGCTCGTTGGAAAGCTGGGCCAATTTGGAAGAGAATGAATGTAACTGCAAGCAAAAATAACCGAATCTGGACCTTCAAAGAGAAGGGTGCCCCTGGGCTACAGGGGCGCAAATCTGCTTTTTGCTAAAAATCTTTATTTGTTTGATCTTTGTAATCATCATTTTGGCCACTCAAATGACCATGCAGGAGTATAATTTCATCGTGAAGTGCTTCTCCATCTGATATACCTTGTTTTGAGTCTCTAGTTCAAGTTCTAAGCTCCAGGTACTGCTCAATTGTTGCTAACGACTGACATGACACTGACCAAATTCCATGCTTGACTTGCCCAAAAATTGTAATTTGACATCATTTTAGCAAGGTTTAGACTCTTTTAAGCAAAATGCCTTAATGAAGCAAAAAATTTGGTTTGGGTACAACAAAGCAAGCACCCAAGGCATGGCACATAAAGATTGACAAGTATTTGGATTAGTAGGGATTGCAATGAAGTCCTTTAGAGCCAAATTTATATGTTAAAAGCATAGGCAATGAAATCATCGTTTTGGTCATTTATGTGGAAGATATTATCATTACAAGTAGTGGGGAACATTTGATTGAGCAAATCAAATGGAATTTGAACAAGGTTTTTGACATGATAGACTCAGGCCTCCTGCATTATTGCCTAGGTGTAGAGGTTTGGCAGACAAGTGGTGGTATTTTTATTTTTCAGTCTAAATATGCCAAGCATTTGCTAGACAAGTTTAGATTGCAATATCTTGTCTACACCTATGGAGAAAGGGCTGAAGCTTTCAGCTTAAATAGACTCGAAGGTTATCGATGAGTCAACATTTAGGCAACTAGTAGGCAGCCTTATCTATCTTACAACCACTAGACCTTATTTGAGTTATGTTGTGAGTTACATTTCCTGTTATATGACAACGCCAAAGGTCGAATATTGGGTTGCAACAAAGCGGGTATTGAGATATGTGATTGGGTTCACAAATTCAGATTGGGCAAGTTTCTTTGACGACAAGAAATCCACTTTTGGATATGTTTTCAGTCTTGGTACGAATGTAGTCACATGGACCAGTAAGAAGCAATAGGCATTAGCTCTTTCCTTGACAGAAGCAAAGTATTGGGGAACAGTCAAAGTAGCATGTGAGGTAGTATGGCTTCAGAGGATGCTTTTAGACATATAAATGTCTCAAGTAGGACCTTCAACCTTGTTTTGTGACAATCAAGGGGTGCTAAAGCTTGCCAAGGATCCAGTCTTCCACGAGCATACTAAACATGTGGAGCTTCACTATCATTTCATCAAGCAACTTGTAGAAGATGGATTAATGTTGTTGCAGACATTCTTACCAAGTCCGTGTGTCCTAACAAATTTGTAAAATTTTGGGATAAACTTGGTGTAGTTAATAGATTGACCATTAAGTGAGGGTATTAGAGTAATATTGTAATATTTAGTTTAGAATGATCAATTAAGTTGTTAGGATAGACTTTACGAATATTCTTTTATTCTTTTAGTTAAGTTCTTGTCCTTTGCTTTATTAGCCGTTGATCTTATCCTTTACAAATAGATCTTTGTAAACTCTTATACAAGGAGGCTTTCGCTCCTTAAATTTATTATCGAATATCTTGGCAATCATTCTTTGTGTTTTTAATTATTTTACAAATCAATTGGAATCCAATAAAACTATTGCAAGGCAAGTACTTCAAACTATCATACCAATTAAAATAGTTGATTTATTACAAAATATTCTTGAACTTCAAAATGCTATGATTAATATTGCATCTAGTAAGAATGAGACGGTGCATGCTATGACCCATTTAGAATCCGAAGATAATGAACACCTTATAACCAAACCGCAGTTGTTGGGAGACCAAATGATTGATCCCATGTTATTGACAATTAACATGTCAAAGAAATTAGCGGTGGTGCATATGGAGATCCTTGGAAGAAATCTCATTGATACAATTGTTGAGGGTGGTTTGCTATGAATGTACTTTTGGAGGACATTTGGAGAAGTTTGGTCAAGACAACCATCTAGCCCCCAAAATTTCATTTGGTAGGTGCAAAACAACAAGGAATCAAGGTACTAGGAGTATTAATGGTCCGGGGTGCGCAATTTCTCTCTCAAATGTGATCTTTTTCCAGCTGACTGCTGGCCTATTCCTCGAGACCCGTGAGGCTACCTCGGATGGTGAAATTAGGCTCATTGCTTTTGAGAGAGGTTGTTGCTAGAAGCTTGGAAATTGATGGCTGATTCTTTCTAGGTTTTCAAAGAGCTTCGCAGCGGGTGCATAGTCGGCTTGGTGTTTTAGCAACTTCATGAATTTAATATTTTAGTAAATCTCTTATTTCTAAGTGCTGGTCCGGGCTGGCTGGGCAGGATTGGCTCTTCTTTTCCGCCAAGATGCTTAGTGTAGTTGGGGATCTCTTTGGTCTTGGTGCAATTTTTATGGAGAGATAAGTATTTTCACATTATAATATTATATTTTAATATTAGAACACCCCCTTGCCTAGCATTATAACTTTATGTTGTTTTTAAAAAGGGGACTTTATGGGTAAATGCTTCATTGAGGGATAAATTATATTTGGAGGCCAAATTATGGGTTAAGTGAAAAAAGACGCCTACTTGAGGAAAGATTGATTTTTATAAAAAGGTGAAATATTTTATTAAAGGAAAAAGGATGCCACCTTTTGGTGGGAAAAGTGTTGAATTCAAATTGGAGTTTGGGCGCCCTTCTTGAAGTTTCTAGAAGGCTCTCCTCATGTCTATATATTCAGACCTCAACTCTTCATTTGGCATCTTTTGTCTACCTTACTGTTATGTTGTTGGATTGACTTCAGGCACTCGTTTCGAGGAAAGCATACCTCCTAGCAATGGCTCATCTTCTTGCTTGAAAGATAGCAACTAGTTGAGGGTTAGTTTGTAATAGGTTTGTTTTGCATTTTCAGTTGAGTATTTGCATTTTGGAGTTCTAGTTTGTATTTTCTGTCTCATTTCTAGAGTTGCTGAATATCATTGAGGAATGTAAGATTTACTCATAGCTCTTGAAATAAAAATGCTATTGTTATGGGTATTGTTTCTATCAATTTGTTTATGCTGGGCGACCCATTTAGCTAAGTTTTAGATTTTATAATGCTCATTTAGATTTTTAAAAGCAAATCGCCCTTTTAAGAGGGCCGTACCATTCTGGGAAGTGCTTTGGGTTTTGTGCAAAATAAATGGAGTTTATTTGGTGAGGTTTAAACATTCATTTTGGGGCGCCATCATCCCTAGAGCAATCTGCACTTGGTTTCATGTCTTTAGGGTGAGTTTTGAGCAAGATATAAACATTTGAGTGAGTGCTGATTTGCTGGTTTGTCATATTAGTCCTATATAATTGCAGACTTGAGTAAAATCTGAGTCTAGAAAGGCTTGTGGAGTTTTTGAGGAAGTCTGATTTCTCTTTGCAGCAATGAAGAACTTGAATCTTGGAGATTTGTCTACATTCTATCTTATTGTAAGCTGACTAGTAGTACTATCAGCAGTTCTCATCTTTATCTCACATTTTCTCTATTTGTACTTCCCACTGAATAAGTGGAAGAGGCTGGCTTGCTGCCTATTTACTTTCAGTTAGTAGTATAGGGACCCTCTGACCATATGCTCGCCATCCCTCGGTGCCATTCTTGGTTAGGGTTACTTCAGTTCATCATGCATTGATTCTCTGACCATATGCTCGTCTGTCCCAAACGCATTCTTGGTTAGAATTCCTTTCTAGTTGCATAAGCATTAGATCCTTTGACCAATGCTCACGCCTTGCCCACATCGGGATTCTGGTGTACATTCTGGTTAGAGTTGCTTTCTGCATCGTTTTGGGTTAGAGCTAACCTTAACGGGTGCATGTTGTTTTGTAACTGTTATTGAAAAAATAAAAAAATTGGTCCGGTTCATTACAGTGGTATCAGAGCTATGATTCTGGCAACCTGTGTCCTATAGTGATTCAGTTGTCAGATGAGTGACAGTGATTGCAGATACTTCACCAGAAGTCAGGCCAGAAGACAACAGACACAGTTTCCACCAGTGCCAGAAGCAGATACTTTTTCAGAGGCTTTGAGAGAAACAGGAAGAGTAGTAGATATTGGTAAAATAGTTGAGAACATGTCAGACAATCTTAACCAGGCCATGGATGAAAAAGATGAAAGGATGGAAAAGAAGTTTGATGGGATGATTGAGATGATGTCTTGGTTACTTGCACGAATGGACCAGCAAACTCCTCAGAATCATACTCCTAATCAAAACCATGCTACAGGAGAAAACAGTGGAGTCAATGGGAAAAATGGTAATGGAGGGACTAGAACTATTGGTCAGCATGAGGCCACCTCTAGAGGATCAACCTCTAGGCCTCTCTTTCCTACATTCACTTAGAGGGAGGAATCGCAAGTTGAAGCGGCCATTCCTTTTGCAGATGATGCCAGGCAAGCCTACTTGGAGTATATCACCTTACCCCCTGATCTTAGAGACCAATGGTCCTTTGATCAATTCTTGAACCAAAGAAACAGAAGAAACGGAGGAAGAGTTGATAACCGTGCTCATATGGCTCCTAGAACCGATTATCAACAAGCCCTTGGGAAGGTGTCATTGGCTCACTTCGATGGAAGTGATAAGTGTTCAGCAAGATCGTGGGTTCAGAAGTTAGACAACTACCTTTCACTTCGTCCCATGCCAGAAGAAGATGCCATCAAGTTTGCAACGCTTCATTTGGAGGGAGCTGCCCATGAGTGGTGGTACCATGGTTTGGTCACGCTTGGCCATAACCTCATTCGAACCTACGGTGAATTCACCAATAAGCTGATTGATAGGTTCGACACTAAGGATCCTAAAGTGAGATTCCGTGAGCTTGCACAACTGAAGTAGCATGGCTCCTTGGATTCTTACATAGCTGATTTCCAAAGACTTTCCGTGATGGTGCCCAACATCACTGAGAGAAGGTTGGTTGTTTTGTTTTCTGAAGGTTTGGTTGAACCCTTGAAAGGGTCGATCCACCAAGTCTTGAAGAAGCAATCAAGAAGTCTCGAAGTATGGAGTTATCAGCCCCTAGGCCTAAATTTCCGCCAAAGCCCTTTGGCCACAAGAAGGATAAGAGGCATTTTTCAAATCAGCACAAGAAGTTTCCACCCAAGTTCACTGAAGAGCAACGTGAACAGCTCGGGAAGGAGGGCAAGTGTTACACATGCCTAGAGCCTTGGACCAAGGGTCATAGATGTCCTGGAAGAGGGCGTTCTAATCAAATGGGGGCCTATTCAGACTATGGATCAGAATCTGATATGTCTGATCAGCAGTCTTATTTTGGGGACAGCGAGGAAGAGAGAGCTCTAGAAGAGTCCGATCATGAGCAAGGAGTTGAGGCCCCTATTGCCCAACTCTCTAGTTTCCAAAAGAACGAATCTTTCAAGGTTCGTGGTGGAGTTGGAGGTCATCGAATTGTTGCCTTGATTGACACTGGGGCCACACATAATTTCATTGACGAAGGAGTGGTTGCAAAGAGAGGTCTCAAAACTGAAGAATTTGAAGGCTTCAAGGTCATGGTGGCTGATGGGTTTCATATTTCCTGCAACCAAAGAGTTCCTAACATGTCCATGCAGTTAGGCAACTATGAAGTCAAAGATGACTTCTATGTAGTTACTATTGGTGACACTAATGCAGTACTTGGTATACAATGGTTACGCTCACTTGGTGAAATCTCTCTCAATTTACAAACCATGGAGCTCAAGTTCCAATCTGATGGAAAAAAGGTGGTGTTAAGAGGAATGTCCAATGGTGGTCCTCGGATTGTGTCATTCAAGAGAATGGAGAGGCTGATTCGGCACGATCAAGTTGAGTGGGCTGTGGAATGCATGGTTCTTCCAGCTAGTCCAGTGGAGACAAAGAGGGACTATCCTCCAGATATTCAGTCTATACTCACCAAGAAGAGTAAGGTGTTTGCTGATTTACCTCCTGGGCCGCCTCCTGAAAGAGGAGCTGAGCATGTCATTGAACTCAAAGAAGGGGCCAAGCCAGTCATCACAACACCATATCGGTATCGTAAGAAGCAGAAGGATGAGATCGAGAAAAACATAAAAGAACTCTTGGAGATGGGTTTCATTCGCCCAAGCAAGAGTCCCTTTGCTTCAGCAGTAGTTCTTGTGAAGAAGAAGGATGGCACCATCCGCATGTGTGTGGATTATCGTGCCTTGAATCAAAGCACAATAAAAAATCGGTACCCCATTCCTCGGATAGATGAGCTCATTGATGAGCTACATGGTGCCAAGTTCTTTTCAAAAATTGATTTGAGGTCGGGCTACTATCAACTGATGAGAGGTTCGTGATAAGTTGAGAAGACGACATTCAGATGCCACTATGGACACTTTGAGTTCCTAGTCATGCCTTTTGGGTTGACTAATGCTCCAGCCACTTTTCAGTCTTGCATGAACAGAGTTTTCCAGAAAAAGTTGAGGAAATTTGTGTTGATTTTCTTTGATGATATTCTCATCTTCAAAGAAGACATGGGAAGAACATCTCAAGCACTTGGAGGAAGCGCTTTTAGCATTCTTGGACCTGAGAGTTTGTTTTACAAAGAGTCCAAATGTGAATTTGGAATGAAGGAGCTGCTCTACCTTGGTCATATAATCAGCGCTGAAGGAGTGAAGGTTGATCCTGAAAAGATCAAGGCAATAGTTGATTGGCCACCTCCAGAAAACTTGACTCATTTGAAGGGATTCTTGGGTCTTTGTGGCTTCTACAGAAGGTTCGTGAAGGGCTACTCTCAAAGTGCTACTCCCCTTACTGACCTCACTAAAAAGGGGGCTTTCATGTGGTCAAAAAAGGCTCAAAGTGTTTTTGATAAATTCAAGAAAATCATGAGTTCTTGTCTAGTGTTGGCTATACCAGATTTCTCCAAGCCTTTCGAGTTGCAATGTGATGCATCAGGAGAAGGAGTTGGTGCTGTTTTGATGCAGGACAAACATCCCATTGTGTTTGAAAGTAGAAAACTAAGGGGTGTTGAAAGGACCTATTCTATCTACGACAAAGAAATGCTTGCAATCATGCATGCATTAGCCAAGTTCAGACAATGTCTGGTGGGGAGCAAATTCGTAGTCAAAACTGATCACAATAGTCTCAAGCACTTCATGCATCAGAAGGATTTGAACGAAAGACAACAAAAGTGGGTGAGTAAGCTTCAAGCTTACGATTTTGACATTGAGTATGTCAAAGGGAAGAACAACATTGTGGCTGATGCTTTATCCAGAAGACCCCATTTGAGCTCATTGTGTGAGCTTACCTATTGATTTGTAATGTCCCCGCTGAATTTATTAATCGCTTTGTTGAGGAGTGAGCTCTATTATTTCGATCCCTCGTGAGGGTCGGCTGTGATGTGTGTAGAGGATCATTTGAGGCAGCTACCAGTTGTTTGGTAGCTCCGTGACAGCTTGTTTCAGTTGGGCCTTCGCAGAATCTTCCATAGTGCATTTTCAGGAACTTTCTATTTTTAGAAAGTTAGGTCAGGCGGAAGCTGCTATTTTGGGCAGGGCACCTGGTTCAACTATTCAGCTCAGAGTCAACCCAGTTCTACAGTTTGATGATTAGACGGAGAAATAAGGAGTATTTAATGATTTATTAAATATTTAATATTTTGACTTTATATTAAAGTCACTTTATTGAAATATTGAAATATTTAATTAAATTGGCCTATTATAAAGTATTTATTATACTTTATAATAAAATATTAAATTTTGACTTAATGAATATTATTTATTCATTAAAATAAGACGCCATTTAATTATTAAATATTTCTCCTAAGTGTAAAGGCGAATTAAATCATTTATTAAATGATTATTTAAAAAAAGGAGCTTTGGGTCGAATTTTCACAAGGAGATATATATTCATTCAAAGACAAATCGAACCATTATGAAATGTTATTCTAATTTGTCTTTTTGCTCTGAGCATTGGAGTTTGCAAACCTTAGGGTTTCTGGCAGACAAAGCGTTTCTGGAGAACGAAACCTCTTCAGAGATTTGGCAGACTGAGGCTGTGCAATACCAGCTGAAGCTTGTACTTGGTGATTTCACACAGGAGTCACAGATTGGGCTTATTCAGTTATTCATTCAGAGTTAGCAGAGTTTCTTCATCCAGCAGTAGAAGCGACTTTATCAGAGGATTATTTTACAGAGATCTGGCAGTATTTATTGAGGCCGTACTTTTCTTGTTGCTGCTGTACCAGTCTGTACTGTTGTACCAGCAGGCCGTACTAATCATTCTCAGAGGAATACGTCTCTCCTTTTCAATCTCTGGCAGAGGGAACTTGGGCGGCTAGGTCTTTCAGAGTCTCAGCATCCATTCTCAGAGATTGGAGAACCTTTCAATTTTGGCCGTACATTCTTCACTCTTCCCAAGGCGGCTGCAAAGAATCAGGTTTTCATGTAATAAATTCATATTTTCTTCCATACGCCATAAATTGTTATTGTAAATGCTCTGAATCTTCATTAATGTTATGCGCCTATCTTCTCTGAGCATTTCCTACGCATTTCTATGCACATTTGATTTTTTATGAATTTTCTAGCAATTATTAGCAAAATCGCAGCTTTCATATATTTTCTCAAAAACCTCAAAAAACACAAAAAATTACAAAACTTGCAAAAACAAACAAATTCTAGTCTGGGTTTTGAATTGAGAACCATCAGGGTTCTGACATGATTGGAAGGAGATGTTGCTTGCTGATTATGCCAAAAATCAGTTCGCAACCAGCATCATTGAAGGTACTTTTCATGGTGAAAGGTACAAGGTAATTGATGGTTTGATACATTACAAGGGAAGAATCTTTTTGGTGGCTGATTCCAAACTTAAGAAGATTTTGATGACCTTCCATGACATTCCACTTGCTGGTCATCAAGGGTATTTCAAGACATATAGGCATATTTGAGAGAGGTTCTCTTGGAAGGGGTTGAAAGAGGAAGTTCAACGTTACATCAAGGAGTGTAGCACTTGTCAAATGAACAAAAATGAGCACTCTCTTCCAGCTGGTCTTCTGCAGCCATTTCCCATTCCAAATCAAAAATGGGAAAGTATTTCGATGGATTTCATCACGGGATTGCCTAGGGCTCAAGGAAAAGATTGTATCTATGTTGTGGTGGACAGATTAACAAAATTTGCTCATTTCGTTGCCATTACCAGTTTGTTTTCAGCAGCTCAAGTTGCAGATCTGTTTTTCCATGAAGTGTTTAGGTTGCATGGGTTGCCGAAAAACATTGTAAGTGATAGGGACAGCAAGTTCCTAAGCACCTTTTGGCAAGAGGTTTTTAGGATGAGTGGTACAGTGCTTACTCTGAGCACTAGCTATCACCCTCAAACAGATGGTCAAACTGAGATAGTAAACAAATGGTTGGAGGGCTATCTTAGAAATTATGTCTCGAAGCAGCAAAGAGCATGGGTGAAATGGCTTCTCATTGGGGAGTATTGCTACAATTCATCCTTCCACATGTCAATAAGGATGTCTCCATTCATGGCTCTCTATGGTTATGAGGCTCCTAGCTTTGCTGATTTGGTGTTTGGTGATAGCAAAGCTCCTCAAGCCAAGGATTGGTTGTAGCAAAGTCAAGATATTTTGAAGTCCTTGAAGAACAACCTTCAAATAGCACAAAATCAGCAGAAGATGTACGTTGATCAGTAGCGTGTTGAGCGTTCATTTGAGGTTGGTGATATGGTTTATCTTTGACTTCAGGCTTACAAACAGTCTACACTCAAGAAGAGTGGAGCGGAGAAGTTCAAACCTCGCTTCTATGGGCCATTCAATGTTGTTAGAAAGGTTGGAGTAGTGGCTTATGAGTTGGAACTACCATCGGGTAGTAAGGTCCACAACGTCTTCCATGTGTCTCGCCTCAAGAAGGCACTTGGACACAATGTTGTTGCTTCATCATAGTTGCCTCTCTTAGATGAAGAAGGGCAATTGATCTTGATTCCAGAAGAGATTATTAATTCCAGAGAGCGTTCTTTGAGGAGGAGGACAATCAAAAAGTACTTGGTGAAGTGGAAGAATTTACCCTTGGAGGATGCTACTTGGGAGAATGAGGAGATTTTACAGCATCCAGACTTGCGATTGCTTGAGGGCAAGCGAGCTTGGGGAGGGCGGACTGTAATGTCCCCTTCTCAAATGTGATCGTTGCAGTTGACCGTTGGCCTATTCTGAAGACCCGTAGGCTACTTGGATGGTGAAATTAGGGTTTCCTAATTTTGAAGAGGTTGTTGCTTGAAGTTTGAAATTCGGATTGCGGATTCTTTCTGGGTTTTCAGAGAGCTTCGCGGTGGTATGGTCAGTTTGGCATTTAGGGCAACTTCATGAATTTACTATTTTTAGTAAATTCTATTTTTGGTAGTGGACAGGTTGGGTTCAGTTCAGTTGGTCTTCTTCTTCAGTTGGTTTAGCTGGCACTTCCGTTTTTGGCCTTTGGGTGCATTTTCCATGGAGAGATAAGTATTTTCACATTATAATATTATATTTTAATATTATAACACCCCCGCCCTTTCCCTCCCCGCCTCTCCCGCCCCCTTGCCTAGCATTACAACTTAATGTTGTCTTTAAAAAGGGGACCTAATGGATCAATACTTCATTAAGAGATAAATTATATATTTTGAAGTCAAATATTGGGGATAAATGAAATGGACACCTACTTGAGGAGAGAGGGATTTTTTATAAAGTGAAATATTTTATTAAAAGGAAAGGGACGCCACTTTTGGAGGGAATGAGTTGAATTCAAAATTAGGGTTTGGGTGCCCTTCTTGAAGCTTCTAGAAGGCTCTCTTCATGTCTTTATATTTAGGCCTCAGCTCTTCATTTGGGATCTTTGGTCTACTATACTGTTATGCTGCTGGAATGTCTTCAAGCAAGCTTCGAGTAAAGCATACCTCCTAGCATTGGGCTCATCTTCTTGCTTGAAAGATAGCAACAAGTTGAGAATTAGATTGTAGTTGGGTTGTTTAGCATTGTAGTTGAGTTTCATTGCATTTGGTAGCTGTTATTCAAGCATTTTGTCATATTTCAGAGTTGCTGATGTTGCATGGCTGTAGGTAGTTTTCATTCATATATCAAAAATAAAAAAAGATATTGTTCTGGGTATTAGTCATATCATCTTTTCTACTTGAGGCGACCCTACTTGCAAGTTTGTAGAATTTATAATGAAGTTTTTGATTTTTCCTAGCTAAATCGCCCCTACAAGAGGGCCGTACCATTTGGGGAATGCCTTGGAATTTGTGCAAATTAAATGGGAGCTGTTTGGTGTGGTTTTAAGTATTCATTTTAGGCGCCTTCATCCTTAGAGCAATCTGCACTTCGTTTCATGCCATTAGAGTGAGATTTGAGCAAGATATGAGCAACTGAGTGATTATTATGTTGCAGATTTCTTCATTTTATGTTGCAGGTCTGATATATCAGAATCAAGAAAGTTGTCCTTTTGGTTGGGATTGAGCATTGGAAGTCACATTTGGTAATGGGAAGGCATACTATTCATTCGCAGCAATAAAGAACTTGAAAACTCTAGATTTAAATGAACATTCTGACATATTGTAAGCTGTTAGTAGTACTATCAGCCATTCTTCTCCTATCTCTCATTTAATCTATTGTATTTCCCACTGAATAAGTGGAAGAGGCTGGCTTGCCGCCTATTTACTTTCAGTTAAGTAGTTTAGGGACCCTCTGACCATATGTTCGCCATCACACGACGCCATTCTTGGTTAGTGTTACTTGAGCTCATCATGCATTGATCGTCTGACCATATGCTCGTCTGCACAGGCGCATTCTTGGTTAGAGTTCCTTTCCAGTTGTGCATCTGCATTAGACCCTCTGACCAATGCTCACACCTTGCCCACATCAGGATCCTGGTGTACATTCTGGTTAGAGTTACTTTTCGCATCGTTTTGGTTTAGAGCTAACCTTAACTGGTGCGTGTTGAATTGTAATTGCATTGCAAAAAATAAAAATAAAATTGGTCCGGTTCTTTACACATGATGACGGAGTTCCAAATCTTCCATAGCCTATGTAGTCTGTACCACCTGAGGGAAAATGAAAAAGAAGAGTCAACGAACAAGGTGTTGGTGTTCTTCATCCACAAATCATGTGGAGTTGAAGAGGCAGATTGGAAAGAAAAGTTACTTGTTGTAATGTGGGCATATCGGATACAAGGTGACGACCGGGCACACACCATTCTAGTTAATGTACGGTCAAGAAGCAATAGTGCTAGTTGAATACATGGTATTGAGTTTGAGGATAGCGGTGGAGAATAGACTTGGTAACATGGATAGTCTAAAGGAATGGTTATTCCAACTCAACAAACTTGACGAATGAAGAGTATTGGCACAATGGGCCATGAAGGCGATGTAGAAGAGAAGGAAGTATTGGTGTGACAAGCATCTTCATCGAATGAAATTCCAACCTGGCTAGTTAGTTTTAAAATGTAACAGCCACAATGAAATCAAGTCTGGTAAATTCAAGGTAAGGTGGCTCAAAACATTTAAAATCCGAGAAGTAGGTGACAATGGAGCAATTAAACTTGAAAACTTAGATGGGACCCTGCTGCAAGATTCCATTAATGAATCAAAGCTGAAACTCTATAAGAAAGGAAGCACCAATTGAAATTAACATGTTGGGCTATGCAACAAAAGATCGGAGAATAAACAAAAATGATGCCATGGAAGAAGAGGACTGAGAAATAATTGGGAACCGGTTTGCTGTGGAAGAAGATTGGAGAAAGAGAGGAGATCAAAAAATCACAGAGAGACTAGTCAAGAAATCAATAAAAGGAATTGTAGTGCCATGAATACATAAACATTTAACAAATGCTTTGTTCGGAACACTTGCACTATGGAAGAGAGTATGGGGTCACTGGAAATTATATGCACCCTATGAAGGAGAAAGAAGAGGATACCATGGCCTACGAGCTTGACGAAGAAGTTGAGAAGGAAAGAAGAAAAAAAGCAGTTGAAAATGAAGATGAATTGGACGAATATGACCAGGAGGAAGGACCATGCCTTAAGGCCATAATAATGGCAGAGGATATGTTGATTGCCCTGCAATCCGAACACAATGAATAAGTCATTATATACACCATGGAGCATAACTTGGATCCCCCTCCACTGTTGACTTTGAATGAACTATGGCGGGTAATACCTAATCCAGTGGGTCCATCGATGGTCGAAAATGAAAATGTCGCATGGTATCAACAGTATGGAGGGCAGTATGTTGATGATAGCTACAAAGGTACTAAACCCCTCCTCTCATAGATAAAATCTTTGATTTTCAATATCTCGGAAGATGTTGTAAAGAGGATTGTTAGAAAAGAGCGTTTTATTGTAAGTGGTGGTATGCGTTAGAGGTGAAGGTAATAAGATATGAGGAAATGAAAGTATAAAAAAGAAAAATTAATGGCAAAGAAGAAAAGAATAGAAAGCAAAAATTAAAAAATCGACGGAGTTGAAAATTGAAAAAAAATAAATTTAAATTTCAAAGAAGAAAAAATATTAAAATAAAGATGGGAGGTGTGAAAAAATTAAAAAGAGGGCATATTGAAATATTCCAGTTGGTAATTATAAAAAGGGAAAAAATCCAAGTGTAAAAATTAATAAGGAAAAAATATCTAGTACCGAACTTTATTATAAAACCCGTACAACAAAATAGAAAGCATAAGATTGTATGGCGAAGGAGGAAGGTCATTATTGTACAAGAGAGCAGGGATATACAATACGACAAGCAAAAAACAAATTCGTGTTACTAAGGTGTGAAGTTGAACCTGGATCACACATTTTTGAACTTACCTCATCCCAGTGCTATGTAATTTCACCAACCTATATATTAATACACCATAACTTTTGAGATGTGTTCTCTCGGTTATGGGCCATCTTATTGCAGTGTGGGGATTTGAACTTTGGGTCCCTCTCACATGATTGCACCCCTTTATACATTACATAATAACTATTTGGTCTCAAAATGTGTTTGCCGATCCTTCAGTTTTCCTTTTGTAGATCAGACTGACAACAATATTGCATTTCGATTGCAATCTGCCCTGTTAGTAATAAATTGAGAAGGAGTCTTCCATAGATATTAGGCTTATATTATTTTGAATGTTTAGTTCTTCAAGAATTAAAGTTTTGGGTCCTCTGCCTGGTGTAGCATCAAATATGATACATTTTCAGGCTACTTCAGACCATGCCCTGTATCAGATGTTGAACTTAGAAAGCAGATTCCATTTTGGATGCTTGATATGGATGAAGGAGTCTCCATTTGCAAGCCTGATATCTCTGCAAAGAATTGAAAGGTCATTTGAGAAACTCTAAATCCTGCCAAGTATCTTTTCATAGAGATCCATTATGATATTGAAATCTTCTTATGTTTTGAGCCAAACATGTGTACCTTGAAGAAGACTGATGTTCAAGTTTGAAAAAATACATGTGCTGCAGGTGGCTTTGGAAAGCATATTGTGTTTTTGTACAGATGTTAATTGGAAAGAAAGGATTATTATCATCAGTCTTATTGTTATAAATTCACAATTCTGTCTGGTATAAGAGGTAGTGTTCAATGACTTTTTGCCTAGAATGTACGTTGCCTTCTATAATCTGCTTAGATTCATGTATTTCAATGAGTTTGATCCCTACTCCAAGTGTCCCCATGGCTACCACAAGGTTTCCAAGAGCCTATACAAATGGGACGGAAGCTTACACTATGAATTCATTGTCCCACTTAACTCGCCAAAAGCCTTCAATTATTCTTGTAAACCATTTTATTTTTCTGTTTAACATTCTTTTATGAGGCAGTTTTTGGGCAGTTTCGTAGCTCTCATGGCCTCTTTGACTTTGTGAGGAATACCATTGGGGTCAAACAAGGGTGTCCTGTCATGTCCCCTTCTCAAGCATAAGTTCGTAGATGACCCGTAGCCTAATTCTATAATTTTCCCATAGGTTATCAGGATGGAAAAAAGGGAAAATTAATTAGATAATTAAATTTTTAAGTTGTTCAAAAGTAAAAATTAAAAGACAATTTATATTTAATTATTTAAAAATGTGTTACAAGTGATTAATTTAAGTGTTGCAAGGCTTATGGTACAAATATGTTACAAAAATGACATTTAAATTATAATTTTATAACTTTGAGGAAAATGAACCCGAAAAGAAATAAAATTATTTTATTTCCTCTGAACAAAGTTATAAATATGAGGAGTGTTTTCACAAAAGACTCTACATACCTTTTGAAGAAATCATATTTTTCGAGAATGAACGCATTTTCTTTTTTTCTTGAAGACAAAAACCCTCTGAAATTTTAAAACTTTGAAGACGAAAACTCTCCTAGTTTTTAGTGCAATCTCATCCAGTTATTGATTGTGATCTTCATTAGACTTTGTTTTTAGTGCTCCAATTTTTGTGTCTGGTTTCAGAGTTTATTTCCAGTTTCTAGGTTTGCAGTTGTGGGTTTTGATGAGATATATTTTTGAGATGTTTTAGTATTTTTCAGTTTTAGATTTTAGTATAAGGTTTGGTGATTATATTTTTATATTGCATATTTTTCAGTGTTTGTATGAGTAAATAACAAGTGCAGGCCACACATCTCTGTGTTCTTCTTGGGCATACTAGCTGGGTTTTCTTTAAAATAAATTGTAGATTTGAATATGGATGAGGCTTGGAAGTTTGAATAGACTATTCAAAGTCTGGCTGCCCTTTTTGCCTACAGTTCCATTGTAATGTCCCTACTAGGAGTTAGCCTAAATCTATCTTTAATTATCAATTCCCCAAGAAATGGGCCCTAGAGGATACTTTGAATTGGTTTAGTCCCTGCAAGTAAGAGATTCATTTCTCATATAGCCTAACAATCAGAATATTAGTACTCCACATTGAACATTTGAATTAAACATGAGTAACTCTATTTTTAAATAACATCATTAACATTAGCAACTCCATAATGAACTGACTAATCCTACTTTGAGTTTGCCCAATTATGGGACACATGAGATGAGGATGTTGATACGATGTCTCAGTCTCTCCCCTCCTCATGTGGCGCATGCCATTCATATGACCTGGTGAGACTCTTAACCCCCTTGTCATCATCCTTGTTCCATTCTCCATAATTGATCCTTCCCCCTTGTTACACCATGGTAGGGAGGTGAGATCAGAGCGGTTATTCTGGTGATCCATCTAGACCTAGAGGCAACACCCTTTGCTCCCAAAGACAGAACCCCTCTGGCCCATGTGGGCTCATCTTGTCCCTCCCTTGGTGGCGTATCTAGTAGAGACCTCTTTGCCGCATCCGGAGATCAACCTAGACCCAAAGGCAATACCCTCTGATCCCAAAGGCAGAACCCCTTTGCCCATGTGGGCTCATCATGTCCCCCACCGGGTAGCGTATCTAGGGAGACTCCATTGCCGCATTCCCTTTTGTAATCCCTCTTCCCCACCATGGTGGAACATGGACATCATAATATAAACAACTGATTAATTATAGATATACATATTAGCAAGTATACAGACATATAGATTTTTGAATATATTATAAATGAGAGTGAGCCAAATAAGCATATCTAATTAGTAGCAAATTCAAATCGGAATTGCTCTAGTTCTACCCTATGCTATCAGCAGAAACTCAGTCACAGTTATCTTAATTCTATCCCATGATACTAGCAGAAATTCAAGTCAAAACATCATAAGAGTTACCTGATGATTAAGCAATCTTTATTTGGCGATTTACTGGCTGGGGTGTATCTTTCTTCTCCTTATCCCGATTCCATTCCTTCTTATTCCCCTTCTCTTCCACATATCTTCCACTTTTTATATCTTCATATCTGAATAAGGAGTTGTATCTCTTCCAATAGTGATGTCCTTTTAAGTGGATATGTCTCTTTGTTAACAAACCCCTCTATGCTTAATTGTCGCCTTTTGAGATTTAATTAAATTTTGACTTTATTGCCTAATCTCTTTCCTTAATACTCCCCAACACTAACTATAATCGATGCTTTAAATGACTAGCTACCTTCCCATAACAAATCACTTCCTTTTCATAAGGAATCACAGCCTTTGGAGATTAATCTATGCCTTTTGGTTTAGCATAATCACTGCTTATTTTATGATCTTAATGATAGTCTTAAATGCTCCCTTTTCAAATGTAATTGTTGTCTTAGTAAACTCAAGTGCTGCATCTCTTTGAAGAATGCTAATCGCAGCCTTTATTCTCCTTCAAATTAATTGATACCTTCTTTAATATTTGTCTTCACACATTTAAGGGTCGCTGTATTTAAATTATTGCTCAATGATATGTTTTGTCTTTATATAGTAGCGTTGCCTTATATAATCGCTGTACTTAATTTACTGCTCCATTGATATTTGTTGTTTCCTCATTTCCTTAATTGCTGCCTTCTTTGATTATTTTATGTAACATTTTTTTTTTTAACGAGGGGAATCGAGTGCAGCACGGCCCCCCCTATAATCCCCCACCGCCGGTAAACTTTTTACCGTGACCGGCAGTGCTGGCGGGACACACCAACCGGTACCACGGGAGCGCCGGAGAGTCGAACCCATGGTGGGCACCCTGCGACAGGGAACACCTTAACCAACTGGGCTCGGACCGACGCCCCGATTATTTTATGTAACATTAAATTGTTAATATATCCTTAATATTTATTCTGTTTTCATTTTATTTACTCTTTTATGTTTTTTTTATAATATATTTATAAATTGAATTTATTATAAATATATTTATTTATCTATATTATATTACAATGATTATTATTATAATAATTAAATTGTTTATATTTATATTTTAGTAGTTATACCGTTGTTTATTTATTTATTTTTACTTATTTGTACTTCAACTCTTAGTTATTTTGGTGTTTTGTTTCAGGGACATGCTTTATAATTATAATAATATTTAGATTGCAATTACTTATATTTATATTTTGACATTTATAGGATTTTGTTATTTGTATTTTAATATTTCTTATTTACTGTTACAATTTCAGGGGACATGACATCCATACCATTTATCTGTTATTTAGATTAGAAAGGTTTCTCCCACTTACTCCTGAGGTTTTGGAGTAGACACATCCAACAAAGAGAAACACACCCCATGGAAAACTTCCTTGCATCTTTGAGCCTAATGAATGGATTCCACACAAAAAATGGGGATAGTGAAGTCATTGGAGACCACTAGGTGGCCCTTGGAATGAGTCGCCACATGGCCTTCTAGGACCTTGTTAACATCATTACAGTATGCCCTAAGAAAGCATACTTCACGTCGAACAAATTTTTCCCCCTTGAGATTTTTACTTTACTTCCATAGCTATTCCAACTTTCATGGGACGTAATTTCATTTTTTCTGCTGGCTTCTCAATCACCTAATCTCCTACCATCTCAGTAGCTGAGGGCAAAACCATGTCACCAAATGTCGTTGGCAGAAAAAGTCTTAATAGCCAAAGCTTAAGTTCTTCATTTGATAGAGCCACCACTAATTTTGAGATGAATTCCTTGTGTATCATATCCCTCGACTACAGAGCTCCACCCAAACCCAAGCCTTCATCCCCTAAGAGAGCTTTTACAAACCCTAACGCTTCTTGGTTGGAGCGTGAAAAAATGGAGTCGAGATGCCTATCAAATACCTTCCCCTTGCATTGTGGATCATGTTCATAGATCTCTTTCATAGTGCCATAAAAGGAAATAATTTTTGCAATACCAGTAGGAAAAATCCCCATGCCATAGCCAAATGGCAAAGAGTACATGCCAACCATTGTACCAATAGAGAGAGCCAGAATGAAGTTATTGCTTAAAGCCAAACAGACAAGCCATAAATGAAGACATAATTCTGCACAAGCCATACCAACTAGATATCCGTTCTCTCTAATAACAACATCAAGCACAATCAATAAACATAACCAGTTCCCATGCGTAGACAGGGTTCCACCCTTGCATATAATAATCACACCTCAGGGCCCAAACTATATAAATCTAGAATAATGACCTGTAGATTATTGCCCAATAAGAAAATATAAATTAAGGGGGTTTATGATTAGAGAGCTGATAAGGGGTCCAGGTCAACCCTAAATATTGCCAAAAAATTGGCTGCAACAATTGCATTTCTTCTGCAATGTTGTAATAAAACTCATTTAATTTTATAGCTGTTTACTCATTGGGATGAATTCTAATGTACTATGAGAGTAAACGGAAACAACTTACACAACATAACAAATGTACTAGAAGACAGTGCATGGAATGATCATACTCGTCTTTATTGATAGAATATATACCAATACATTCATAACATGGATAATCATAGCAACAGTAACCGTGTTTCCTGACTACATGACTCAAGTACATATAGTACACTGGCGATGGTTGAGAGACTGACCGTCGTGTCCCTTAATTACAACTAATTACTTCGTCATGAACTTAATTCCCAAGACAACTAATTAACATGAAAAGTACATAGAAAATATTAATTATTAACTAAAGTCTTATTTATTTATGACTCACGGCTGACCAAGTACACTCTTAGCCGACTACAACCGACTATGACTACGATCGATTACGATCGACTACATCATCCCCCCCACAAAAGTAGTCGCCTTCTAGGCAATGAAAAACAAAACTGGGGGTACAAAAAGGGAAGTTAAGAAGAGGGAGGGTGAGAAGGCACCCTTGGATGTGCAAGCTCCACCATTTGGACCTTTTCTTGCAGCTGACTCTCCCTCTCAGCTGAAAGTTGCAGCGCATCGGCCATCTGTGTATCCTTCTCTGCTAACAGCCGATCCTTCTCTACCAGTACTTTGTCTTTCTCTATCAACTTCTCCTCAAGAGTGGCAACTCCCGTTTGCTCAACCGTCACTTGAACTAATTCCTCCTGTGACTTTTGAATGTAGTCTGCCAACTCTCGCCTGGTAGTCTCAGCCATCTCTACTCCTTTAAAAGCATAAAGTTTCCACAGTCCATGATAATCAAGAGAGCAATTTTTAGATTGAACTGTGTCAATTTTTTGAATCTAAAAATTGACACAGTTTAATCCAAAAATTGCTCTCTTGATCATCTCTACTCGTGGCCACCTGTGCAGGGTAAAACATTGAAAGAATCCACCTTGACATTTTGACTGCATACTTGCCATCCTCTCGGCCCCATGTACCATTAAGGGATCATGTTCCACATCCAGTTGTCCAATGGCACCGACTTTGTACATAACTCTCACCATCTCTTGCAGTCCATTGATCTTAATGTACACTCTGGTGGATTCATAACTTGACTCCTTTGTTGACTCTTCTAGGTGGGGTTCCGACGGTGTTGGTTGTGAGGATGCTGTGCGTGACTGTGGGGCAAGGTGAATTGATTGTGATATTGGTGACTTTGGGCGTGAGGTTGGTGGCTCTGACTGTACTGTGGTGGCTGGTTGCATTGGGATTTGGTAATTCAATTGAATCTGATGGGGGTTTGGGGGCAACGCCCCCAATGGGGTCAAGGGGTAGTGCCCCCAATGGAGTCAAGGGGTAGCGCCCCTTGTCAGGGTTTGGGGGCAGCACCCCTCGCGGTGTTCGGGGGCAGCGCCTCTGGCGTGCTCCCTGTTGCGATGCAGGGTGGGGTAAAGGGGCAGCGCCCTTGTCGCTAGGACCAATTTAAGACTTTGAAAACCACATCGAATTGCATCACATACATCATGTCCATGAATTTTTAGGAGGCTCCAAACATTGCTGACTAAGCAAAAAATAAGAGATTTTTGTACGCTAGCACCTTTTTGAACTTGCATGCCACATGGCTTCGGAATCCGTACGGATCTTTTGCCCTTGTAAAATTGTATGAACTTTTTATTTGCACTGTCCAACTTGTACAACCTATCCTTACATCGTACAACTTTTCTATTTGTGTTTTCCAATTCGTACGACCCCTCCTTGCATTGTACAACTTTTTTGATAGTACCTTTGACTTGTACGGCCGAATCTTCTTCCCTTTGTATGGCGATCTCCTTAATTTGTATGGCCAAACCTTCTTTCCTTTGTACGGTGATTTCTTCTTTGCTTCGTATGGGCACCTCTTTACATCGTATGGGGTGATTCGTACGACCGATTCTTGCTTGCTTCGTATGGATTTCTTGCCTTTTGAAATTTTCATGATTACAAACTTCAGACTTTTCCTTTATAGATGTGCTTGTATGTTGTACGGTGCACTTGGCAAAATTGTATGAAGTCTTTGTCTTTGCCTTGGTTTGTTGACTTTTATCACCTTGTGCGGCTTCCTCCTTAGTTTGTACGACTTTGGTAATATCTTTTATTTTTATTTTTGTTTTTTCATTTTTCTAAATTTTTTAATAGTTTCTCCTTTGTCTCTTTTCTCTCTCTGTCTCTTTTTTCTCTCTCTTCGTCTCTTTTTTTCTCTCTTTGTCTCTTTTCTTTTTTTCTAATTTTTTAATTTTTTTCATACTTTTCCATTTTCTCTCTCATTTTTTGAATTTTTTGAATTCTTCTACTTTATTTTTTTTCATTTTTTCCAACTTCCAACTTTTCCTTTATTTTTTTCCTTTTTTGATTTTTGGCTCCGACACAATTTCTTCACCTCGTACTTGTTTGGACTTGTGGGTTGGCGCATCGTCCAGTTTTGATACTCTTTCTTTGTACTCTTTGTATTCAACATGAAATGTTTACTCGCTAGGATGAATTCCAATGTACTATGAAAGTAAACGGAAATAACTTACACAACATAATGAACGTACTAGAAGACAATGCACAAAATGATCATACTTGTCTTTATTGATAGAATTTATGCTAGTACAATCATAACAATAGTAACTGTGTTTCCTGATTACATGACTCAAGTACATATAGTACATTGGTAGTGGTTGAGAGACCAACTGTCGCGTCCCTTCATTACAACTAATTACTTCGTCAGGAACTTAATTCCCAAGACAACTAACTAACATGACAAGTACATAGAAAATATTAATTATTAACTAAAGTCTTATTTATTTATGACTCACGACCGACCAAGTACACTCTTGGCCGACTACAACCAACTATGACTACGGATAATTACGACCGACTAGAATAGCTTAAAGTGATCACCTTATTTAAATTTATAACTTAAAATTGGCTTCGAATTGAGACTAGAGCCCATTATAAGAGCATTGATTACACCATGGAATCACCCTTTACCACTAAATTTTGTACACCAATGGATGAGGCAGCCACGAAACCCAACACCACTCCTTTCCATTCTACTTCATCATTTGCCCTAATCCCCAACAAGGGAGAACCACTATGAATAAAACTCCCATCATCTTTCCTAATAGTGAAACTAGCACCTGCTTTACTTGGATTGCCTTGCCATGCACCATCAAAATCCAATTTTACAAAATTTTCACTGGGGCTTCTCCATCCCAGATTTGCATCCTCAGCTTGAAAAGGGCAGAAAGGCATATCATTTCATACAGTCTTATAGCCTCTTAATTGTCATGTCCCCCCGAAATTATAGTATTGAGATATAAGACATCATAAACAAAATACATATTAAAATTATAAATTATAAATATTAGTAATTTAATTATAATTAGCACAAGATAATATTATAATTAAATTATCAAATATAATATCATAAATACTAAAATACAAATAAATTAAAAATAAAATTGTAAAAACATAATACACATCAGAAAACAAAATAATAATATGAAATATGATTATAATGACAATCATTTGTAATAACATTATAATATACACAATATCCGGTTATGACTATAATAAAAGTCAAAACCTTCAAAGACTATCTTAAGGGGCAGCGATTACTAATTAAGGAGGATTATCATTTGACGAAACAATGCACCCAAACTTTCGGTCAAACTCTTTCAAAGGCAGGTGACCAAGTAAGAGTCACGTCCCTCCACATCAGCGGGTATTTGAGGGAAGTCACTACCAAACAAAGGATCTTCATCGCTGGCTGAAAGGAAGACAATACACAGGATACTCAGAAATATTAAGAGTATATCTTCATCGGATAATATTGGCAAATCAGAATATTACAGTAATGTATCTTATTTATGAATCAGATAATATTAGGTGCATAACAGCAGTTAAGATATCATTATGGTAGTGTTTTGCTTTATTATGAATAAGGTAATTTTATTCTTTATTTTGAATAAAATAATGTTAGGTGCACAATATTATTATTTGGGATAGCTTTATGATAATGTTATTCCCTCATTATGAATAATATAAGGTTAGATGCATGATGTTATTTAGAATATCTTTAGGGTAATATCATTCCATTATTAGGAATAAGATAATATTAGATGCATGATATTATCATTATGGTAATGTCATTCATTATTATTAATAAGATAATGTTAGGATGCATATCTGTATTATACAGTGATGTTGTTGATGTTCTTACTAATGCTGTTCAGGAGTGAATGCATTTGATGAGTACTAATTATGGACATTTAGGAATGATAATTTTATGTTATTCTTTTGGATGCTAGTTACTCATATATGTCACTTAGGTAGAGTAAACCATGTGTGGCATTATTAGTCCTTATTTGCTGATATATTTATTTGAGAATTACATCACTTTGTTTATGCCTTAACCATGGTGGGAAAAAGGGAAATTGCCAAGAAGGTATATCAAGGGGTCCTCTTCTAGATATGCCACCCAAATGAGGGGAGAAGATGAGTCCCATGGGCCAAAGGGGTATTGCCGTTGTCTCAATGGGTATTGCCTTTGGGTGTAGGGGAGTTGAACTGCCAAGACACTTTCTTGCAACTCCTAATCACCCCTATTGGTGTAATGATGTTTTAATGCATATCCACACCATGGATAAGGGAAGGAAGATTGCCGAGGGAGTATAGTGAGAGGGCATCTTCTAGATACGCCACCCGGGATGGGACAAGATGAGCCCACATGAGCCAAGAGGGTACTTGCTGTTGCCTCAACGGGTGCTGCCCTTGGGTCTAGAAGAGTTGGCTACTGGGACACCCGCTGCAACTTCACTTATCCTATGAGGATTGCCGAGGGAGTACAGCGAGAGGGCATCTTATAGATATGCCACCCAGGAGGGGACAAGATGAGCCCACATGGGCCAAGGGGGTACTTGCCGTTGTCTCAACGGGTGCTGCCCTTGGGTCTAGAAGAGTTGGCTACCAGGACACCCGCTGCAACCTCACTTACCCTATCATGTTGTCATGAGTTTGCTAATACTCAGAATAAGGTCACTTGCTAGTATTTCTTATAATGTCATATATGAGAGACATGAGCTCATACAGAGATTGAGATTAAAAATTTATTCACCCAACACCCTAATTTTTTACATGTAAATTTGTAGGGTCTTTTTTTTACATCCATGCCCTGCTGTCTGATACACTTTTAAAATTACTTATTCATGGATTAGATTTATTTTAAGTTGCATTTTAAAGAATAAGTTGAAATGAAATGCAAATTTTATCTATCAGGTATAAACTAGCTTTCAATCTGATAAACTATACTCCTTGGGTTTGAGACCAGTCTAGGCACTGTCTCCTCTGGCTGGGATTGAATTCATGTGAGGCTTTCATCTCAAATGGACTCCTCAGTCATTCACCCCATCTTGGGACCTCCATCAGTGGAGTAGTTTGACTTTTCCTCCACAGCACTTGTGCATGTCCCCTTGTTGGCTAGGGAGTTACAGTTAGAAGTCCTCCTTAATTAAGAACCCATGGTTTGTGCTTACAGTCAGGTAGCAGGCATGTGTGGACTCTTATAAAATAATATCTAACATGTCTGTTAAATTGTTTGTGAAATATTAGAGAATTGCTACTTTTCCATTTAAGGTGCAACAATGTGCAAATTCAAGGTTGGAGAGGAAGGCAAAGCGTGCAAAACAGCTCTGGGGAATGCGATGATGAGGCAGTAGTCCGGAGATCTTATGTCTTCTAGTGGGAAAGACTCAATGGTGGCCTGCCAAATCCGTCACTTGGAATTAGAGACCATATAATGAGATGAATTCTAAAAAGCAATGCCCTAGAAAGAAATCTGAAAGATAGAGCTACCAGAGCACCCAAAATGTGGCATTTAAGATGGGAGAAAGTAAAAACACCATAGGAAGTAGGAGGTCTATCTATGGAAAACTTCAGATGAAATTAGGCATTACAGAATTCAGATTAATTTGAAGAATGACATGATTACTAAATTAGGTTTTACAATTCATATCATCACATAATCAGATCATTTAAATGGAAATATGAATCATTACAATACAATAATATCTCTCATGGCTGAGTTCAAGAAGCCACATCAAATCATTACATGGATTGTAATTAACATTCTGTTTTTTCTGTTTTCCTCAAATCTGTATTTTGTAATTAAAACCAGCAGCCTATGAATTGATTCAAATGCTCATATCTCCCTTATAACTCACTCAAATTGCCCAAACTAAGATGCATAAGACTAATATGATGATGGCGCCCAACCCAGCAACTTAACCCAGACTCAATATGTAACGAATGTTTAATGCACGAATCCCAAGAAGGCTGAAAAGGTACGGCCTTGCTGAGAAAGGCGATTTCACTTTTAAAAATAATGCAAGCACTAGAAAATCTATAAACTGGAGAATATGATTACCCTTGACAAACAAAGAGAATGAGACGATACCCATAAGGACTATTTTTGTATTTTTCAAGATATGAATAAAACATGCAATCTGCTGTATTAAATGATGCTAAAATGCTGAAACACTAAAATGCCCAAAACAGATTTAACAATGCAAGAAGCTAAACACAATGCTCAAACTAAATGCACTCATAGTACAATGATTCACCACTAGATGTTGTCTTCCAAACACGAAGTGATGCCCAAGCTAGGAGGCCTTCATTCCTCGAATCAGTCCCAGAGCCAATTCGGCAGCATAACAGTATAGTCGTCAAAAGATCCCCAAAATGATGCACAAGACTCCTCTTTATAAGTTTCGTTTGACTTCACGAAACCCTAAAATCAGCTTTTAGGTCAAAACCTCTCATCTCCTCAAGATGGCGTACTTCTCCTTTATGGCTTAAGATTTGATATTTTAAATAAATATCATGCTTTGATAATTTCGCCCTTCATATCCTTGCTTTGACTTTGCAATAATTAAAATATTCTTTTAATGAGGGCGCCACCCTCAAAGACCCCCTTTTTAAAACATCTTTAAGTCATTTAATCTAGGCCCATGGTCAACGTTAAAATATAATGTTCGCGTACAGATAAATGGCTTAAGCTTATCCCTCAGGAGTGCTTGGAAATATCTTGAGCCCATGACCAAAGTAGGCGGGGAAGTCAATGGGCGAGACTCATCTGGAAAGAACATACAGAAATAGAATTTACTAAAATAAATAAGTTCCAAAAGTGCTCTGAATGCAAAGGATGAACATACCCGTAGAGCCCTCTAGAAACGGAAGGAGTCTGCAGCCATTGGATCGCATCTACGAGGCAATGGCCTCCTCAAAATGAAACCCTAATTTTCCTTAGAATGTAACCGGGTTTCGGAAAAAAGACCAAGCGGTCGCAGGCGATACAGGTTTGAGAAGGGACATTACGGTTGACAATCACTTATGCTGAATATATGAAGTTCATTATACATCTGTTACTATCGTTAAATCGCTCTATGCATTCATTCAACATTAGATATATTAGATTGTATTCACAAGTTATCACAAAATGAAATATTTATGAATCCAACTGGTATTTAATCTAATAAGATATGAGTTAGGCACTACACTGTAACCCAATGTCAGAGGAATCGAAATTCGATATATAAACCTCAATGTTATATCAGTTGGTTGAGGGTACTTACCTCTGATTGTCGTACTCACTGGACTTCTTTCAGACTTATTTCCCTGAGCCCGATCTTTGATGCGATGATGTATCCTCTAAGATTCAATTGTTCTTGTTTCTTTGCACTCAAAAGATATCGTTAGTGTAACTCAACAGATAAGAATCTATTATCCATAATTATATTAAGCATCATAATTATTTATAAGGCTCCATAATTGCTACAAGCATCATTATTACATCTATATAAAGATCTATATGTATATGATTATTCCTGATTGATTTACAATAATTACATTTGCCTGAATATATACATATGTAGGTGCATATTTATTTACGTACATACACATCTATATAATCATATTCACTTACTTTCCATCCTAATATATTCCAATAGATTCATAAATCATATTATGCTAAAAATATATTATGTGCACATCCTATTTGCCAATCATCATGTGATGAGCCTTGCTAGCTCATTGCTTAAACCCCTGTCTTTTTCTTAAGTCTATTTGTGTTTTTTAGTTTTTTAGAGAAATTTTGTAGACAGAAGAGAAGGTGCGCATCATATAAAAGCTCACAGAATGAAAACTTGAGCAAAACTAATCAAACTGAAATCGTAGAAGGTATTTAATAAGCTCAACAATGGATTTAGAACATATAAACATACCCGAAAGCCTCCAGTTTATTTAATTAAAAAACGAAGCCAGTTTGCCAGTCTATACATGGAAATCTGACAATATTCAGAATAGGATGAAACAAAGTCTGAATCCAGCTATGAAAATGGAGCAAAAGAAGAGGGGATGCCAAGTGCTGAAGATAGTGAAGAGAAACCCTCAAGAAGATAGGCGTTTCTTCAACCAGCAAATGCGCCCAAGCTGAAACAGCCATGCCTTTCAAGCAAAAGAGACCAGAAAATATCTTAGAAGGTGCGCCCAAGTAGCTATGATGCCTGCCATGAAGAAGCAAGAACACCATCTATTCAAACCCTCTGTTTCTGATGAAGAACACTTACAAAAATCTGTTAAAGCACTGCAGAACTTCTGAATGAAGCTCTCTCAATTTGCACCAATTCAGCTGATCTCTCACAGCCTCACAAGTGCTCACACTAAAGAGATTTCGTTCTCCAATGGTGGATTGCTGCAAACCTGATCACAGGATGAAAGCAAAGGGAAAAACCTCCAAGGCAAAGTTGAAATATTCAAATAGATGAGTTTCTCATTGCCCTCAACCCTTATATAACAAAGGAGGCGAAAACTCAAGGAGGCCATACATTTTAGGGTTTTAGATCATTTAAATTTTTGGAAATAAACTCAAGTCACTTTCCATAGTCCTAACTTTGATTTTTGGCGCCTCCTTTAAGTGATTAAATAAAATACTTTTAAAGCACTCACTTTAGACTTATTTAAGTGGTATAAAAATTATAAAGTCAATTTGACTTTATAAAAAGACTTTAAGTTAAAATATAACTTAAATCACTTAAGTAAGCCTATCTCCCTCAATTCTCCATAGAATTTAGTGCCGTCAGAAGCAAACAAACTCCTGTACTGCCAAGGCCTGCAATGAGCCAATCCATGATCTCAAAAAATGAAATCGACCGAACTCTCCAGAAGGTACCACTGACCCTCTAACCAAACCAGTTAGCCCACAAGGGTCCAAGAAAAGGGCTAACACACTGCATCAGGTGACTGACTAGAGTGGGGACATCACACATCATAATATATATATATATATATATATACTTGTCATTTTGATTAACTATCACAATATATTTAGATAGATTTATAAATTATAACATACCTAAATAAGTCTCAACTGGGATTTGAATTATTATTATACTTATTATTCTTACTTACTATCCTTCGTTCAACAGATGACAGGACTTACTTCCCAATTCTATTTATACAGTAACGGTGTCTTTCGTCAGCAGATATCTCATGCTCTTTTCTTTCCCATCATTTTCTTCTTTTAAATCTGAGTATTATATTCATGTATCTGCTACTATTCCTGAAATCCAGACTTATTTCTCATTCTTCCTCCTTAAATGTTATTTATACCTTTCCCTTTAGATGAGGAGGCACGTCTTTTTGCAAGATTGTATCTTTTTGAAGGGACACAACTAATCGCTGAGAATTCATTTTAATCTATTATTTATGGGATCACTGCCTTTTTTCTATCTTAATTGTTGCCTTTTAGTAATGGAAACGTTGCCTAATTATAATCGTTGGGATATATGTTAAACTGCTGTCTTGATATTCATCGCTGCCTTTCTACTTTTATTAGGAATTTTATCTTATTCACAGGTCAGCATCCCTTTGTCTTATTCATAGGGGTCAATCGCTGCTTTAAAGATTTTGTTAGGAATCACTGCATTAGGGATAATTGATACTTTTAGGATTGCTGTAGTATATTCTATTCAAATATTTATTGTTTGATATATATATATTAATATTATTTTATATTGTTTTTCTTGTGAATATTATTTTGCTATTATGATTTAATATTAATCATTTCATTCCATATGATAGTTGTGATTTAGATGGCCATCTTTTATATTGATATATATTATGTATTTCCCATTAATATTTATAATGATTATATATAATCATTTATAATTATAATATTATCCTTCATAATTATAATTATAATAATGTTTGAATAATAATAGTATCATGATAATAAAATTGTTTATATATATTTCTTTATTTATTTTCGCATTTATTTGTATTTCAATGTGTTACAATTTTGGGGACATGACAGCTATTGTGATGAATAATTATAATTTGTTAACCAAAATGATTGTGGTGGTGATTTCCAACCTATGTGCAGGTCTTCAATCAAGGTGAAAAGTATTCTCTAATCCATTCTGTCATTGGGAAATTAAGGATTTAGGGAAAAATTGAGGGCATTCCCAAGTGGGGACATTACATTAACCCTTTAATGAGGGGATGCATGAGTAGTTTTTTAGGAGCACAGTTTGCAATTTTTATGAGAATAAGCTGTTTCTCAACTGTTGCATCTTTTCTCCCATGGATTGGACATGAGGTTACTGTCATGGATCTCTACCATTTCCCGTCATAGTCAGGATTGTAATTATTATGTCAGTGTTCACTGCTCTTTGGCTTATGCTGTGATTTTATAGTACAACATGTGTGTGACATTCTCTTACGATAATCTGTGTTTATGTGTGAAGTTATGTTTCTGCATATGAGTGCATTCTACCTGTCAAGTTAGGTCTACATCAAGGTATAAGTCTAATTTTTATACTTTGTAGCCCTTAGGAATATTAGGTCTCAATCTTAGCTGTGAAATTAGATTGAATGGAGATGGAGATGTCTATCTCTTCTGCCCCAGTAGAATGAAATCATTTGTCATTCAGATTCCTGTGTTTGCCTGCAGGTTTACAAGGTCTGTTAAACCTATTGGTACTCAATTTCAAACTATTTTTGTTGAAACCAAATCTGAATGATTTCATTTTTTTGTACACAGATGAATTTAGATGAAAATTTTGCATTCAGTAGTCTGCCACTAGAGTTTGAGATGAAATTTGATATAAATTGTGGAAATTCATGTGCTGTTACAACTTACAGGTGCCTGATCATCTTCTTCAAAAGGTTGTTATAGTTGGAAGGCCAAATGTTGGCAAATCGGCCCTGTTCAACCGGCTTGTTGGGGTATGGTACATTTTGTTCCCAGCACTGTTATCATTCTTGCACAAGCACAGACGAAAGCACAGTTTGGATGCATACATAAACACAAACACAAACACATAAATGAAAACAGGTTTAATGAACATGAATTTGAACATGTGTACAGGTGAAAAGTGTGTTCATGCTTGGCCCACAAATGCACATGCATTCCATTTGCAAAAAAAAAAAACATAATCTGTTGATCACACACACGATGAAAGCATTCATACATACGGCATTTGAGTTGGTGCCATCATTTCTTATTTCTGTTTGATTAAATAAAATTAAAAACCATAAGCTATCATAATTTGTACAGGGGAATGTAGCAATTGTGCTTGATGAGCCAGGTGTAACTAGAGATCGCTTGTATGGTAGATCATTTTGGGGAGAGAATGAATTCATGGTCGTAGACACTGGTGGTGTTATGACTGTTCCGAAGTCACATTGTGATAGAACAGATGGACTATCACTAACAAGAGGTGGAAGTCAGGATGATATTGCACGTGCTGCAAGGGAAGCAATTGCTGCAGGATTACCTTCAATGATAGAGAGACAGGCTGCTGCAGCAGTTGAAGAGGCCTCAGTTATTATATTTCTTGTGGATGGCCAGGTAAGTAATGATCTGTGCACAAAATTAAGCTAAAACTACAGAATTTGGTTCTTTTGTGTCATCTTTAAGATAATTGATAGTGTGTCATGTCTGCTTTGGTGCACTTGCAATTCTAACTCATTTTTAACTGTGCAACATGTTTGACATGACAAGTAAAAAGTAAAAAGATCCATCTTTGCTGTTGTAAATGTATATTGCTCTATTGGTCCACTTATATGTCTCAAAGTGTGTATTATTAAGGAATATGGCCAGTTTTAACATCATTTGGCCCTTTGTTTCTCCAAGGTGAAACCCAGGCAATTTTCTGTCTCATGTAACTTGTTACTTCAACATAGGCTCATCATATAAATCAAAGCAGCTGTGAATGCAGCTTGGATTGGAGCTCACCTACTAATATACAAGTGAAGTGCTTAATTTTTTTTAAGTCCATTGGTATACTTATACCTCGTGCATTTCCATTGTCTGCTTTTATGCTTTTGCGATGAAATATCCCAAACCAATTTTATACCAATTTTTTTGCAGATTTACATACTTTCATAGCTTAGACACTTTGACAAACAGTTTTGCATCAAGCTGTTCTCAAAGACTTTTCACTTGGCTTGAAAGAGTTTGTAAATAATTTCTAGAACAGTAATTTTTTCCTAATATCATATAATGCAAATATCAGGCCTAATATGACCCAGATAAACTCTAACAGATATTGATGCTGCTGATATGATTTACACAGGAAATTATTGACAGTTCATAATGAAGAGCACTTGGGGGCAGAGAGGGAAGGGGTGGTGAATCATTATACCAAAGATCTTTTAATTTTCAAAACTTAAACAACCACAACAGTAATACTTCACAACTTAATCATCCACAACAATAATACACATTCAGGATCTAGCAATAAGGAACACAAGATTTACATGGAAACCCTTGCGGGAGAAAACCATGGCAACAAAATATTGCTTATATAGGTCTTTTTGTAGGCACCGACCCACTTCTTTTACAAAATTTCTTTCGTAGGCACCAACCCACTGGAGACACCAATCCCCACAATTGAGCACCAACTTAGCAAGATACACCAATCTCTTCTAATAAGAGGCACCAACCTCCCGATCTCCTTGGTTAGGAGGCACCAACCTCCAAATGAACAATATGATAATTATTTGGAACTTCTTGGATCTGCTCCAATATGCTGCTAAAAAACTTGCTCACAAATCTGCTTTAAGTCTCTTACAAAAATCTGCCATAAATTTGCTCATATATCTCCTCAAGTATCTCTCATAGATCTGCTCATGAAGTCATCAAAATCTGCTTTAAATCACTTGCATAGATCTGCTCATATACTTTTTAATTCTGCTCTTCATACAAATGATATTCAATAAAATGCTTGCCTTCTAAACCACCACTTTGCAACCACACCTTATATCTTGACAAAGAGGGGCAATTACAAGAAAGAATGTGTCCCTTATCAACTGATTGAACTTTGGGTTTTAAATTCACCTCTTCACACAAACTTGGGCGCTCCAATAGGGGTCATCCCTTATATATATATATATATATATATATATATATATATATATATATATTTTCAAATTTAAATTCTCAAAATGGAGCACCAAAAAGAGGGGGGTTGGGCCAAAATATCATATAATTATTTTCCTTCATGCAAGGCTGCCAATCAACATCAATGAACTCCTTCCCCAATGATCTTAATGGCACCATTTAACCTTTGACTTCCTTTGACATCAATGACAACAAATTCTAACAATCTCCCCCTTTGTCATTGATGGCAACCTCTCATAGAAATAGTCTCGGAATGCAACAGGAACAAACTTCTCCCCTTGACTAAAATACTCCCTCTTACTCTACTCCTCCCCATTTGACATTAATGGCAAAGGCTTTCTGGGACTAAAAGATAAGGCAATGAATAGCTCCCCCTGAATGTTAGTTTTACAGATCAGAAATGTAAGCAATCAGAAAATGCAACACATAAGACAATGAACACTATGTTTACCCTGGGAAAACCCTCCTTCTCGAGGGAGAAAAACCCAGCAAAATATATCCCTTATATATTGAACAAATAAGAGCAGAAATCTGCTTACAAGTCAGGCCCTACACAAGGCCAAATCAATACAATGAATAACAACACCTCTCCTTGATGCAAAGATACAAATGAATATTATCTTTTTATATTAATGGTTAATGTTATTTTGTTTTGTTAGCTTAGTTAACTACTGTTTCTACAGTAGTCTCTAGGTAGGTAGATATAGTTAATATCTACAGAGTTATATGTAACCTTTTTTCATGGTAATAGTAGAATTTTTTTTCTCAACCATTCACATGGTATCAGAGCTAGGGTTTTCTTGGGTTTTGGAAAAATCGAGGGTTCTGAAAATCGTGGAGAGGCTCTGGTTCAAGTCGCGTCTCTGTTTTCTGGCTCAAAGCGCGATGCCCTTTCACCTGTTTAACCCTCGTCGGCCCACGTTTTTTTGTCTGTGTGTGACGTCTTTCGCGCACCATTATTCCTTTGTTTTTTCGCGTTTTTGGGAGCGATATTTCTTTGTCAGGCCATGCATTTCTGGTCTCTAGTCGCGCGTCTCTTTTTCGCATGTTTTCTGCTCATTTTTTCCGCGTTTTTCAGTTTCTTGAGGCCGCGTGTGGATGCCATTTTCGTGGCATTTTTTCCCCTTAACAAATGCGTTTTACAGTCTTCGTTTTGCCCGCATTTTTCTTCTCTTCTAGCGTGCGATTTCCAAAAATTCTTTGAGTTGCGTTTTGCAGTCTTTGTTGGACGCGATTTCTTCTGCATCTGGTTGCGACTCTCAGTTTATTGGTCACATTTTAATACTTGCGTGCAATTTCCTTTTACCTTCCGGCGCGACTTTGGTTTTTGAACACTTTTTTTTTTGCAATTTTCTAGTCTATTAATGGCGGCCTAGGGTTCCAAAAGGTTGACTAGGGTTTCGACCCTCAGTTTGAAGTCAAAATTTTATTTTAATTACATATTCTTGGTGGGTTTTTTGAGATCTCAACTAGGTTGTCTTCCGTTTTTTCTAGGTACCTTGTTTTCCGTGCCTCAAAATTTGTGCTGTTAAAATTTTTTGGGTATTCCTAAAAACTTTTGGGTTATTAATATTTTCCGGGTT
>VDFB02378767.1:35065-63518 GCA_007258455.2 Sequoia sempervirens
TACCAGTTCCACCTCCACAGAGCAAGCGTTCTCTGCCAAATCTTCTGCTAAGAACAAAGGGAAGGCTCAATTTTTTTAGCCGGAAGGCTCTGGTTCTTCTTAGGACAAGAAGAAGAACAATGTTCAGTGCAATTATTGCCATAAATACGGTCACATGAAGGCTGACTGTCGCGTTCATTTGGCTTCTGAACAAAAGAAGCAGGGAGGGTCTCAACAAAAGGCAAATGTCGCAGAACACACTGAGCAGAAAGAATCTGCATTCTATGCTTTTATGGCCAAGAGAACTGCAGATCCAGTCCAATCTTTTGCCTGGTATATCGATTCAGGGGCATCGCGACATTTTACTCATCGTCAGGATTGGTTCACCAAATTCGAACCATTCTTTGATTCTGTCATTTTTTACGGAGGTGAAGAGTACACAGTTGCTGGTAAGGGCACTGTCCAGATTCACTCAGGAGGAAGAAATTTACTCTTTCTCGATGTTTACTATGTTCCAGGCATGGAACATAACCTTCTCTCAGTTAGTCAAATCGTGCGGCATTCTCCCCAATTGGATGTTTTCAGTTCGTCGACCTGTAGCATTGTTGATAGGGAGACTTGTACTACAATTGCTATGGGGCTTGAGGATCACGGTTTGTACAAACTTGCTGATTCTGGTGATTCTCAGGAGCACGCTCTAGCAGCTAGAAGAACAACCATTAATAAACTTTGGCATCAGCGTTATGGCCACTTGAATGTGCACTACCTCTCTTAGTTATCTCGGGAGGGTCTCGTTGCTGGTCTACTTGAGATCCAAACTCAAAATCATGGAGTTTATGGAGCTTGTCAAGCTGGAAAGTAGCATTGGACACCGTTTTCGGATGGTGATTCTTGGCGAGCCTCCAAGGTACTTCAACTGGTTCACGCTGATGTATGTGGGCCAATGAATACTCCTTCTGTTACTGGGTCCAGGTATTTTTTATTATTCGTTGATGATTTTAGTCAAAAAATGTGGGTGTATTTCTTGAAACATAAATCAGATGTGTTTAGTACATTTCAGTAGTTTAAGGCCTTAGTTGAGAAAGAATCAGGTTCTCAAATTGTCACTCTAAGGTCAGATAATGGGGGGGAGTTTTGTTCAGCTGACTTCTCTACTTTTTGTGTTGCATATGACATTAAGCGCCAACGTACCACACCATACACCCCTCAGCAGAATGGTGTCGTTGAACGTAGGAATCAGACCGTTACTAAAATGGCTTGTTCTATGCTGGAGTACAAAAATGTACCTAAGAAATACTGGGCTGAAGCAGTCTACACTGCATTCTACCTCTTGAATCGATCACCTACATAGGCCGTTAAGAAGATGACTCCTAAAGAAGCCTGGTCAGGACATCAGCCTAAGGTGGGCCATCTGAAGGTCTTCGGTTCTACAACTCATGTATGGATTCCAGATGCCAAGCGTACCAAGTTAGACTCGAAGAGCCAGACACTTATGTTTACTGGTTACAACAACAATCACAAGGCATACAGGTTGATTGATGTGGAGACGGATCGTCTCATATTCAGTCGTGATGTTGTGATTAATGAGACTACAGGTCCATTTGTTCCTACTACTAGTCCTGTAGATCATCCTATGAAGGTTCCTGATGAGGGTGTTTGTCTTCCTCTTGGTTCCCCTGATGGGTGTGCTTCAGAGCATTCTGACTTTGAAGATGAGGAGTCTACCGATCATGATATAGCACCACCTGATTTTCCTCAGGACTCACATCCAGATGACTTTGTTCTAGACATCCCAGGCGATGCTGTTTCTCCTATTCCAGATGTTGGTACTTCTATTGGTTGACCTAAGTGGTGGGCCAATACTATCGGCGATCTTTATGATGATGAACTCATTGAGGGCAGATCAGTTCGTAGAAAGAGCAAGCAGCCCAACACAGTCAATTTTGCTCTTATGGCCAACATCCACAGCATCTATGAGCCTCATACATACTCAGAGGCTAAAGGAATTCCAGAGTGGGAAAAGGCTATGCAGACAGAATATCATAGTCTTCTGAAGAATCACACTTGGGTTCTTTTTGATCTTCCTCCTAGGAGGAAACCTATCAGTTGCAAATGGGTTTATAAGGTCAAGTATCATGCTGATGGTACATTGGATAAATACAAGGCCAGGTTAGTTGCTCAGGGATTCACACAGCGGGAGGGCATTGATTACGAGAAAACCTTCGCTCCTACTGCCAAGATGAGCACCATTCGTCTTCTCGCTATTGCAACCCAATTTGGATGGATAGTTCATCAGATGGATGTCAAGAGTGCCTTCCTCAATGGTGAATTGCAGGAAGAAGTCTACATGACCCAACCTTTTGGTTTCAAGGTTGCCGGCAAAGAACATCAGGTATGAAGGCTCGTGAAAGCACTCTATGGACTGAAATAGGCGCCTTGTGCATGGTATAACAAGATTGATCAGTACTTGGTTGATCATGGTTTTCAGCGCAACCCTTCTGACAGTAATCTGTATGTCAAACAATCTGGTGATGATATTTTGTTTCTTGTGATCTATGTTGATGACTTAATCATTACTGGTAGTTCAACACATTTGATTGCAGCAATCAAATAGGGTTTGTGTTAGGCTTTTGACATGACAGATTTAGGGCTTCTCCATTATTGTTTGGGTATTGAAGTTTGGCAGACTGCTGATAGCATCTTTATCTCTCAGTCTAAATATGCCCGAAGTCTGCTTGACAAATTTTGGATGCAGGACTGCAAACTTGCCTCCACACCTATGGAGAAGGGGCTGAAGTTGTCAGCCAACTCTGATTCACCTCCGGTCGATGAAACGACATTCAGACAACTAGTGGGCAGTCTCATCTACCTCACTGCCACTAGACCTGACATCAATTTTGCAGTGAGCTACATTTCTCACTTCATGATAGCTCCAAAAGCTGATCATTGGATTGTAGCGAAGCACTATGTTAAGGGCACTTCAGATTATGGCATTCTCTATGGCAGATGCAAGGATTGAAAGCTGATTGGTTACACAGACTCAGATTGGGCAAGTTCAGTGGATGACAAAAAATCTACTTCTGGGTATGTATTCAGTTTGGGTACAGGTGCTGTAACATGGACCAGCAAGAAGCAACAAGCAGTGGCTCTTTCCTTGACTGAAGCTGAATATCGAGGAACCGTTAAAGCAGCATGTGAGGCAGTTTGGCTTCGTAGCATGCTTTCTGACATGCACATGTCACAAGCATGACCTTCTCCCTTGTACACTGATAATCAAGGGGTGCTCAAACTGGCCAAAAATCCAATCTTCCATGAACTTACCAAACATGTTGAGCTTCATTGTCATTACATCCGCAAGCTGGTAGAAGATGGATCAGTTCAGCTACAGTATGTTCCGACAGCGGATCAAACTATAGATATTCTCACCAAGTCTCTGAGCCCGGATAAGTTTGTAAAATTCAGGGGGCAACTTGGTGTTATTGACCATTAAGGGAGGGTGTTAGAATATTATCTTTTTATATTAACGGTCAATCTTATTTTGTTTTGTTAGCTTAGTTAACTACTGTTTCTACAGTAGTCTCTAGGTAGGTAGATATAGTTAATATCTACAGTGTTATATGTAACCTCTTTATTATGCAACCTTTTTTCATGTTAATAGTAGAATGTTTTTTTCTCAACCATTCACATGTTTCTCCTTGAATTCGATCTGCTACTATAAAATGATGATCTGCTGTTGCAAGTGCAAACTTCTTGAAAGTGTGAATTGAATTGAGAATGAATTGATTGATCTAATGAATGATCTTCACCTTACATATATACAAATCTAGGTGACCTCTTCTCTAGGTTGTGTTGTGACCTTTTCACACATCACCCCATTCAAAATGGGGACCCCCTAATTTTTGTCTTTCTGTCTCTTTTTATCTGTCTGCCTTTCTGGGGATGTGCCCATCTTTGAGCTTAAACTTGAAATTTTGGCTAAGTCTGAGAATTAGGGTTTTGGATCTTTCGGCCAGTTTGAAGTTAAATGGAGTGAGTGAATTGAAATCTGAGCTTGGCGTTGTAGTCAGTAAGCTTCCAGCAGGTTCCCAGCAAAATTTCATTGAATTCTGACAACTTACTATTTTTAGTAAGTACCTGATTTGGGGCATTTTCTCAGCACTTTTAAAGTTCTATCCATCACACTGCATCCAGGACGCCTTAAACTGCTTGCCTACAAATTTTGAGCTGAAACAAACAACTTTCTAATTTTAGCAAGTATCACCTTCAAGAGCATATTTTAGGGTTTACATGCGAAGTTTTTCAATGCATGTCTGGAGAATATTTCTGGGTTTTCCGAGACCTACGCAATGGTATAACATGCAAGATGAGATAAATTTCAATAGTCTTCACTTCCGAGGCTAGTTTTAGGGTTTGCATGTTGGAGTCTTCAACGCATATCTAGATATTCTTTGTGGGTTTTTCGAAGGCTTCGCAGTGATGTAACATGGAAACCAGGATTAGGACCTTTTTCAAGAGCTGTCTTCATAGGCTATTTTTAGGGTTTGCATGCAGGACTTTTCAGCGCATGTCAAGTTATTCTTTATGGGTTTTTCAAGAGCTACACAACAAGGTGACATGCAAGCAGAGTTGGTCACTTTTTCAGAGATTTACTATTTTTAGCAGGACCACTCCGTCAGCTGCCCAACACCTCAGTATCATGCACCGGGGTCAAACGGAGATCGTTTAAGCAACATGCAAGTCAGATTAGGGTTTCTAGCTTCGGGACCCAAAATGAGGGGTCAAATGCCAGAATCTCCGAAAACCGGTGTATCCCACTGCGATCGGTATCTTTCAAGGATTCCACTGGTGAAATTTGAAGGCAATTTGAGCACTTACTATTTATAGTAAGGCACTCCAGAAACAGGCTATAAATAGCAAGTTAGCAACAGGCACCAATGTGAACATGCAAGTCAACCCATGAGGATCATGTCAGTCAGATTTCAAGTTAAACAGAGTTGCGGAAGTCCTGAAATCAAGCAGTTACTATAAATAGTAAATCACCTCGAGGAAATATGCTATAAATAGCAAGTCAGCCGCGAGATGGTAGTGTAATGTCCCCTTTTCAATCTTGACATTTTCAGTGACCGTTAGCCTTTCCTTGGGAACCCGGAGGCTAGTCGGAAGTTAAAATTAGGGTTTCCTAATTTTGAGGAGGTCTTTGCTCAGGGATGATAGTTTTAATGGCGGATTCCTTCTGGGTTTTCAGAGGGCTTCGCAGTGATATGCTCGTCTCAGCATTCAGAGTATTTTTTGGGAATTTACTATTTTTAGTAAATTCTATTTTTGGCAGTTTCTTGATGAGCACAGGTTGGTTGACTTCCGGTTTCAGATATGATCAGTTGACTTCATCAGTTTTGGCTTCAAGGCATTCTCGGAGAAATAAGTTAAGTCTTTCCAATTAAAGTCACGTTTTAATTATTATATTTCAACGTTGACCTTGGCACTAGAATTAATGACTTAACGTTGTGTTAAAAAGTGGTCATTAAGGGTGGCGCCCTCTTTAAAAAGAATATTATAATTATTGCAAAGTCAAAGCAGGGTATGATGGGCGCATTTATCAAAGAATGGTGTTTTAATTAAAATATCATTTATTAAAGTATTGAAGGAGAAAGTACGCCAAAACTTGAAGAGGATGAGTTTGACCTAAAAGCTGATTTTAGGGTTGTGCAAAGTCAATTGAAAGTTATAAAGAGGAGTCTTGGTGAATGATTTGGATCATCTTGGAAAATACACCGTTATGCTGCCGGATTGAATCTGGATCACTTCGAGGGATGAAGACCTCCTAACCATTGGGCATCTCTTCTCGTTTGTAAGACAACGACTAGTGGTGATTCTTAGTTTAGTTGTGATCTTTCATTGTTGTGAGTTGTAATCTGCATATTGCATATTAGATTTCTGTTTTTGCATATTAGCCATGTCATAGAATTGTTCGTTTGCTACAGCAGATTTGCATTTTTACTTGTAACTCCAAAAAGACTAAAAAATTGATTGTGGGTATTGTTCCATTCTATTCTCCCAAGCTAGGCGCCATTGTTTGTAAGTCTGCAGATTTTTTGAAGAAGTATTTGAATTTTAGAGCAAGGTCGACCCTCTCAGCTGGGCCGTACCATTCACAGAATCTTGGGATTTGTGCATTTATTATATGTGGCTTTTCAAGTCTGTCTTGTGCTTCTAGTTTGGGCGCCTCCTTGTTAAGGATGTTTTGTTTTCAATATCTTGTCATTTGGATCTGTTTCTAGGAAGATCTGATCATTTACATAAATCTGTGTTGCTGGTTTATGAAGAAAAAATACAGTCTTGTTATAACAGCAAACAGGGATCTGCACTTTTGCTCTTGGATGGTCGTTGGAAACTCTTGAAGACTTCACGGAGACATCATTGAAGATTGCACAGATTTCAAGAGGTTGGATCCGTTCCTTTCATGCAAGTTAAGCTTATTCTTGGCAATCATTGAATGATTCAATATTATTGCAATATTCTTAAAAGCTGATTTGTAATTGGTAGCAAGTAGTCATCTTTCAAATTGTATACTGGCAGTAGTACTGTCGATCTTAGATTCTTGCTCAGTCAGATTGTAATGTTCTCTCTTTCAGCATTTTGATAATTGAATGTAATCCATCTCCGCCCTATGGTCGCTACTATCCCATTCTGGGTTAGAAAGCACATCCTGGGTGTTGAGAGTCTTTAGCTTTCAGCATTTTCTTTCAAGCAGTAGTTCTGTATTTACTCCGTCATATGGTCGCCCCTCACTCCGCATCGGATTGGGTAGCACATACTTGACGTTGAGTTCCTTTCTGCAAATAGATTAGAAGACCCTCTGACCAATGCTCACCCTCAGCGGTGCCATTCTGGTTAGGGTTGCTTTCTTGCACGTTTCGGTTTATCTATCTAACCTTAACGGGTGCATGTTTGTAATTTGTAATCTGAATCATTGAAAAACAAAAAATTTGGCTCGGTATATTTCAGTGGTATCAGAGCCATCATCCTGCCATCCTGTGAAATCAGCCTTCTATGAGTGACAGAGAACAGAGGTATTTGGCAAGAGTATACAAGAGAGGTACAGTTCAGACTCAGTTGCATCAAGCCCCAGAAGGTCACACAGCTTCCGAGGTTTTGAGGGCTAATTGGGAGCCTTCGCAAGAAACAGAAATGGGGGATAACGAAAGAAGTTCTGGCAACAGAGGTGACAATGGGAAGGGTATAGACAATTCAGCCAATTTGGGGCAAGGACTCGATAAGAAGATGGATGCCATGATGGATATGTTTTCTCTCCTGTTGGGGAGATTGGGTCCCAATATTCCACAACCCAACACAGGGCATACCGGGGAGCACAGTGCTTCCAACCCGCACAATGGTCATGTTGCCCAACCTGCAGTGAGCAACACTTACATTTCTGCTAGACCATTCAAACCCACGTTTCTGACACCAGCAATCCCACAGCCTGATCCTGAAGAAAATATTTCACCCTTGGAGAGGGTGAGGATAGGCCGAACAGAGTATGACACTCTTTCTGATGAAGTAAAACTTGAGATGTCCTTCAATGATTACATGGAGTATAGGAGGAAGGATAGAGGCCAAGGTAGGAACTATGATCAAAGAAGAACCCCAGCACAAGGAGATTGGAATCAAGCTCTCAACAAGGTTACGCTTGCCCATTTTGATGGAAGCGATAATAATTCTGCTCGAGCCTGGTTACAAAAACTAGACAACTACTTGGCACTTAGGCCAATGGCTGAAGAAGAAGCGATTAGATTCGCTACGCTACACCTAGATGGGGTGGCGCATGAATGGTGGTACCATGGCCTAGTCACCTTAGGTCATGGGTCTATCACTAGATACGATGAATTCTCCAATAGATTCATTGAAAGGTTCGAGAAGAAGGACCCAGAAGTGCACTTTAGGGAGTTGGCACAGTTGAGACAATATGGCACTGTGGATGCCTACATAGCTGAGTTTCAAAGACTTTCAGTTATGGTCACTGGAATCACAGAGAGAAGGTTAGTAATCCTATTCACTGAAGGATTGATGGAGCCAATCAAGGGTTGGATCAAAGCTTTTGATCCACCGTCCCTACAAGAAGCAATGAAAAAAGCTAGAAACATGGAGTGGGCTGCTCCCAAAGCTAAGTTCCATTCCAAACCAGCTTTTCACAAAGGAGATAGAGGGAAAAAGTTTCATCAGAAGCCTCACCATAAGGAGTTTAAACCTCAAAAAACCCCTGGCTCAAGGTTGGATCCAGAGACTATCAATGAGCTCCGTAGGAAAGGTTTATGTTTCCGTTGTTGGGAAAAATGGTCACAAGATCATGTGTGCCCAAAGGGTGCTAAAATTCATCAAATTGAGTTCTATACAGCCGATGAAAGCAATTCTGATTTTTCTGATCAGCAAGCTGATTTTGAGGACAGCGATGAAGAAAATACTCCAGTAGAGTCTGAAGGTGAAAAAGAAAGTGGTGGTACATTGGCTCAGCTATCGAGCTTCCAAAAGAATGAGTCCTTTAAAGTTCGGGGAATGATCAAAGGGCAACGTATTGTTGCTCTAATTGACACTGGTGCAACACATAACTTCATAGACGAAGTTGTGGTGGCAAAGAAAGGATTGCAAACAGAAGACTTTGAAGGGTTCAGAGTTATGGTTGCGGATGGGTTTCACATCTCATGCACCAAGAGGATTCCGAACATGTCAATGCAATTGGGCAATTACGAAGTCAAGGATGACTTCTATGTGGTCAGTATTGGAGATACGGATGCTGTCCTTGGCATTCAATGGCTGCGATCTCTTGGAGAGATCTCTCTAAATCTGCAAACTATGGAGTTGAAGTTTCAATCCGATGGGAAGAAGGTGGTGTTGAGAGGAATGTCAAATGGTGGCCCTCGGATTGTATCATTCAAGAGGATGGCGAAGTTGATCCGTCATGATCAAGTGGAATGGGCTGCTGAGTGCATGATTCTTCCAGCAAGTCCAGCTGAAACTAAAGTAGAGCATCCTCCTGATATCCAATCTTTACTCACTAAAAAGAGTAAAGTGTTTGCTGATTTACCTCCTGGACCTCCTCCTGATCGAGGTTCAGAACACATCATAGAGCTCAAGGAAGGAGCTAAACCGGTGATCACAACTCCATACCGATATCCGAAGAGGCAAAAGGATGAGATTGAGAAGAATATCCGAGAACTTTTGGAGATGGGTTTCATACGCCCAAGCAAGAGCCCCTTTGCTTCTGCAGTGGTTCTTGTAAAGAAGAAGGATGGTACCATGCGCATGTGCGTGGACTATCGTGCTTTGAACCAAAGCACTATCAAAAATAGATACCCCATTCCCAGAATAGATGAGCTCATTGATGAGCTACATGGGGCTAAGTTTTTTTCAAAAATTGATCTAAGGTCGGGTTACCATCAGATAAGGATGAGGGGATCAGATGTGGAAAAGACAGCTTTCAGATGTCACTATGGCCACTTCGAATTCTTAGTCATGCCATTTGGTTTGACTAATGCACCGGCCACCTTTCAGTCTTGCATGAACCGTGTGTTTCAGAATCAGTTAAGGCGGTTTGTGTTGATTTTCTTTGATGATATTCTGATCTACAGCAAGACTTGGGAAGATCACCTCAAGCACTTGGAGGAAGTGCTTAGTATCATGGAATCTGAGAGTTTGTTCGCAAAAGCTTCCAAATGTGAATTTGGAATGGTGGAGTTATTATACCTTGGCCACATAATCAGTGCTGAGGGAGTAAAAGTGGATCCGGAGAAGATCAAAGCAGTGGTTGATTGGCCACCACCAGAAAGTTTGACTCAGTTGAAAGGCTTTTTGGGCCTTTGTGGTTTCTATCGGAGGTTTGTTAAGGGGTATTCTCAGAATGCGGCTCCCCTTACTGATCTCACCAAAAAGGGAGCCTTTGTTTGGTCAGAAAAGGCTCAAGTTGTTTTTGACAAATTTAAGAAGATCATGAGCTCGTGCCCAGTTTTGGCTATCCCTGATTTCTCTAAGCCATTCGAGCTGCAGTGTGATGCATCGGGTGAAGGAGTTGGTGCTGTCTGATGCAAGACAAACACCCTATTGTGTTTGAAAGCCGAAAATTAAGGGGTGTGGAAAGGTCATATTCAATTTATGACAAAGAAATGCTTGCCATTATGCATGCATTAGCCAAGTTCCGACAGTACTTGGTAGGGAATAAGTTCGTGGTAAAAACAGACCACAATAGCCTCAAGCATTTTATGCACCAGAAGGATTTAAACGAGAGGCAGCAGAAATGGGTGAGTAAGCTTCAAGCTTACGACTTTGACATTGAATATGTCAAAGGGAAAAATAATGTAGTGGCCGATGCTCTATCCAGAAGGCCTCACCTTAGCTCATTGTGTGAGCTTACTGCAGACTGGAGAGACATGTTGCTGGCTGATTATGCAAAAAATCAGTTTGCAACCAGCATTCTGGAAGGTACTTTCCATGATGAAAAGTACCAAGTGGTTGAGGGTTTGATTCAGTATAAGGGTAGAATCTTTCTGGTAGCCGATTCTAAGCTCAAGAAGAAGATTCTCTTGAATTTTCATGACATTCCAGTTGCTGGTCACCAAGGGTTTTTCAAGACCTATAGGCAGATCCGAGAAAGGTTTTCTTGGAAAGGTTTGAAGAAGGAGGTTCAACGTTACATTCAGGAATGTCCTGTTTGCCAAGCAAATAAAAATGAGCACACCTTACCAGCCGGTTTGCTGCAACCACTTCCAATTCCCAATCAAAAATGGGAAAGCATTTCAATGGATTTCATCACTGGGTTGCCCAAGGCCCAAGGGAAGGATTGCATTTATGTGGTAGTTGACAGACTCACCAAGTTTGCTCATTTCTTTGCCATTACCAGCACTTTTTCTGCAGCCCAAGTTGCAGATTTGTTTTTTCGAGAAGTGTTTAGACTTCATGGTTTGCCAAAGAATATTGTAAGTGACAGGGACAGTAAGTTCCTAAGTACCTTTTGGCAGGAAATTTTTAGAATGAGTGGTACTGTGCTCACCCCAAGCACGAGTTATCACCCACAAACTGACGGGCAAACAGAAGTGGTGAACAAGTGGTTGGAAGGCTACTTGAGAAATTATGTGTCAGAACAGCAGAAAGCTTGGGTTAAGTGGCTGCATATAGGCGAGTACTGTTACAACTCTACCTTCCATATGTCAATCAAAATGTCTCCTTTCTTGGCACTTTATGGGTATGAAGCACCCAGCTTTGCAGATTTGGTGTTTGGTGACAGCAAAGCACCTTTAGCCAAGGATTTGTTGCAGCATAGTCAGGACATAATGAAGTCCTTGAGGGAGAATTTGCAGATTGCACAAAATCAGCAGAAGTTGTATGCTGATCAGAAGCGTATTGAGCGTTCTTTTGAGGTTGGGGATATGGTCTATCTCCGTTTACAACCTTACAGACAGTCTACTCTCAAGAAGAGTGGAGCTGAGAAGCTCAAACCTCGCTTCTATGGGCCGTTTAGGGTCATCAGAAAGGTTGGGGCTGTTGCTTATGAGTTGGAGCTACCTTCAGATAGCAGGGTGCATAACGTCTTCCACGTGTCTCGCCTCAAGAAGGCACTTGGACACAATGTGGTTGCTTCTTCACAGTTGCCACCGTTGGACGAAGAAGGACAGTTGGTTCTGGTTCCCGAGTCGATACTTGACTTCAGAGAACGTTCCTTGAGGAATAGAACTATCAGAGAATGTTTGGTAAAATGGAAGAACCTGCCTTTGGAGGATGCAACTTGGGAAAGTGATGAGATAATGCAGCATCCTAGTTTGCAATTGCTTGAGGACAAGCAATCTTGGGGAGGGCGGACTGTAATGTCCCCTTTTCAATCTTGACATTTTCAGTGACCGTTAGCCTTTCCTTGGGAACCCGGAGGCTAGTCGGAAGTTAAAATTAGGGTTTCCTAATTTTGAGGAGGTCTTTGCTCAGGGATGATAGTTTTAATGGCGGATTCCTTCTGGGTTTTCAGAGGGCTTCGCAGTGATATGCTCGTCTCAGCATTCAGAGTATTTTTTGGGAATTTACTATTTTTAGTAAATTCTATTTTTGGCAGTTTCCAGATGAGCACAGGTTGGTTGACTTCCGGTTTCAGATATGATCAGTTGACTTCATCAGTTTTGGCTTCAAGGCATTCTCGGAGAAATAAGTTAAGTCTTTCCAATTAAAGTCACGTTTTAATTATTATATTTCAACGTTGACCTTGGCACTAGAATTAATGACTTAACGTTGTGTTAAAAAGTGGTCATTAAGGGTGGCGCCCTCTTTAAAAAGAATATTATAATTATTGCAAAGTCAAAGCAGGGTATGATGGGCGCATTTATCAAAGAATGGTGTTTTAATTAAAATATCATTTATTAAAGTATTGAAGGAGAAAGTACGCCAAAACTTGAAGAGGATGAGTTTGACCTAAAAGCTGATTTTAGGGTTGTGCAAAGTCAATTGAAAGTTATAAAGAGGAGTCTTGGTGAATGATTTGGATCATCTTGGAAAATACACCGTTATGCTGCCGGATTGAATCTGGATCACTTCGAGGGATGAAGACCTCCTAACCATTGGGCATCTCTTCTCGTTTGTAAGACAACGACTAGTGATGATTCTTAGTTTAGTTGTGATCTTTCATTGTTGTGAGTTGTAATCTGCATATTGCATATTAGATTTCTGTTTTTGCATATTAGCCATGTCATAGAATTGTTCGTTTGCTACAGCAGATTTGCATTTTTACTTGTAACTCCAAAAAGACTAAAAAATTTGATTGTGGGTATTGTTCCATTCTATTCTCCCAAGCTAGGCGCCATTGTTTGTAAGTCTGCAGATTTTTTGAAGAAGTATTTGAATTTTAGAGCAAGGTCGACCCTCTCAGCTGGGCCGTACCATTCACAGAATCTTGGGTTTGTGCTTTTATTATATGTGGCTTTTCAAGTCTGTCTTGTGCTTCTAGTTTGGGCGCCTCCTTGTTAAGGATGTTTTGTTTTCAATATCTTGTCATTTGGATCTGTTTCTAAGAAGATCTGATCATTTATATAAATCTGTGTTGCTGGTTTATGAAGAAAAATACAGTCTTGTTATAACAGCAAACAGGGATCTGCACTTTTGCTCTTGGATGGTCGTTGGAAACTCTTGAAGACTTCACGGAGACATCATTGAAGATTGCACAGATTTCAAGAGGTTGGATCCGTTCCTTTCATGCAAGTTAAGCTTATTCTTGGCAATCATTGAATGATTCAATATTATTGCAATATTCTTAAAGGCTGATTTGTAATTGGTAGCAAGTAGTCATCTTTCAAATTGTATACTGGCAGTAGTACTGTCGATCTTAGATTCTTGCTCAGTCAGATTGTAATGTTCTCTCTTTCAGCATTTTGATAATTGAATGTAATCCATCTCCGCCCTATGGTCGCTACTATCCCATTCTGGGTTAGAAAGCACATCCTGGGTGTTGAGAGTCTTTAGCTTTCAGCATTTTCTTTCAAGCAGTAGTTCTGTATTTACTCCGTCATATGGTCGCCCCTCACTCCGCATCGGATTGGGTAGCACATACTTGACGTTGAGTTCCTTTCTGCAAATAGATTAGAAGACCCTCTGACCAATGCTCACCCTCAGCGGTGCCATTCTGGTTAGGGTTGCTTTCTTGCACGTTTCGGTTTATCTATCTAACCTTAACGGGTGCATGTTTGTAATTTGTAATCTGAATCATTGAAAAACAAAAAAAATTGGCTCTATATTTCGTGAGTGTGAATAGATCAACTAGGTCATGAGGATCCTATGGCGCGAATTCCAAATCAATCCAAGCTTCAGAGGAATGAAAATCAGAAACTTACTAAATATAGTAAACAGGGGCGAGCAAGCTAAAAAATGTCTAAGTTTGAGAAAATTCCTTCACCCCCTGTGAAATGCGCCCAAGGTGAAGCTGGCTGAAGGGTGGAAAAGTTTCAAGTGAGAAATTCCTGTTGCCTGGTCCAAATGCGCCTATGCTAGAAGCTAGATTGGAAGAAATTTTCTAAGGCATTGTTAATTCTCTCAGGACCCCCCTAAATGCGCCTTGTCATGAAGGGAGGTGAGGAAAATGGGTTAAGTCATGACAAGTTCCTGCTTGACCCATGAAATGCGCCCTCATCTCAAGGGAAGGTGATGGAAAATGTTTAAGTCATGAAGATATTCCTACTCCCTACCTCAAATGCGCCCAAGGAGATGAGTAGTGGTGATAAAAGTTACTAAGGCAAGTTTGAATTCCTCCTTGACCCTCTAGATGCACCCATGTTGGAGGTGAAGCTAAGAGAAGTTTAAGGCTTTGGAAATTCCTCCTTGGTGCCTCAAATGTGCCCAACTTGCTAGATTGTTGGAGATGGATAAAAAACAAAGTTTCTAAGTGTTGTTAATTCCTGCTGGGGTCATGAAATGTGCCCAAGTTATCCAAGCTATGAAGGACATAAATTTTTTTTTAAGGCATTGCAATTTCCTTCACCACCCCCTAAATGCACCCTCATCAAGTCAAGGTGGGGAGAAGCTTTCAAGGCGTTGCTAATTCCTCCTCCTACCCTCAAATGCGCCCAAGGAGAGAGATAGTGATGGAAAACATTCCAAGGTAAGTCAAAATTCCTCCTTGACCCCTTGAATGCGATGTCATCTTGCTTTGAAGGATGTTGAAAAAGTGTTAAGTGTTGTAAATTCCTCCTTGACATGCAAAATGCGCCCAAGTTCAAGGTGAAGTTAAGACATGAGCTAAGGTGTTAATTCCTCCTCAACATGCAAAATGCGCCCAAGTTCAAGGTGAAGTTAAGACATGAGCTAAGGCATTAATTCCTCCTCAACATGCAAAATGCGCCCAAGGGTATTGAAGGTGGTGGCTCTAGGAAATATTCTGAGTATTGTTGAAGTTCCTCCATCCCAAGCAAAATGCGCCCAAAGTGAAGAGAGATAGAGGTCAACAAAATGCTAAGGTGCTCAAAATTCCTCCTAGACCTCTCAAATGCGCGGATACTGGTGATGGTATTTAAAATTTTTCTAAGGCACAAAATTCTACCTCCTCTAGAGAAATATGCCTAAGCTTGAGAGAAGGTGATGGAATTCACTGAGGCATGTATGAATTGGTAGTGGATACATCAAAATGCGCTAGCTTCATGAGATTGAAGAAAATTGTCAAGGCCAAGCAAGAAAATACGCCCAGAGATGAAGAATGAAGATGAATTTTGATGAAAATATTTTTCTAAGGTATAAAATTCAAAAATTAAAAGTACTCCTTCGTCTATAGACCCATGAATTTGATGCTTTTTGAAGGGAATTTTCTTCTGGGTATTGGATATACTCGACAAGGAATTGATTTTAAAATTTTCCACACCTTGCTAAGGATTTTGAGATGGAGATTTCGATGGGTGCCTGAATAATGAAGTTTACTAAGTAAAAATTTAAAAATTTTCTAAGGCAAGGAATAGAAGTGTTCTTTTAGAAATGAAATGCCTTGAATGGTGAATTTGAAATTGATTGCCTAGATGAATTTGATCAAATTCTTCATGAAAATAATCTTCTTGAGCCAGAGATGGATGAAATCAAATTGTCAACGCCTCAACTGGTGAAGTGAATTTCTTGAAGGGGGTGCAGTTGAATTTAATATTTTCAAAAGATGATTAAAAATGCTAGTGAAGTACACCTAGACCAGTGAATCTTCTTGAAATTCTAGAAGGTCAAAATATTCCAAACGCTAGATGCCAAGTGTTGCAGCTGCCAAAGAAGGGAAAATCGAAATTTGAATGTACTGGCTAAAATTGGCTTCTTCTAGAATTCGACTTGGCTATATGTACTGTGAATTTATTCATTTTTCTCCATCAGCTAACAAGGTCGACTTTGATGCTCTGAGGTGAAGAAATGGTAGTGTGAAGAAGAGTGCGAGTTTGAAGAAGTCTAAAGTGGCTGAAGTGAAGTTGGCCGATTTTTCTTCTAAGTGCTGAAGTTTTATTGCTGCAAGAAATTTTCTAAGTGTTGAAAGTTCGAAGTTGCTACAGGAGGAGTTGAGAATGGCTGAAGTAAGAGCGACTGGCAAGGAAAATAATGCTGAATCCAGCAAGGCAAATGCATCCAGACAAGCAGTGATCAAGAAGCTGAGCAAGTCTTTCCTGCCGGAGTCGAAGTTTGCTTCAAAGTTGGGAAAGTTGGCTGATACGAACTTGGGCTCTTTCAATTTGGAAGCTTTCAAAAGCCAAATAATGAGAATTGGAGGCCATCGTCCTTCAATCACTTCGCACAATATTGTTAGAAGTGGACTTTATGCAGCTGCTGGTTTCCAACCAGCAATTCAGTGTTCGGAGTTGATCATGGAGTCCTAACTGTTACAATCTAGACCGAAGGACTATCACTTCACCGGATGGTAAGTTGTTTGCCAACCTCACACATGCAGCTGTTGGCGAAGCATTTGGAATTCCTTCGCATGAGAAGATGATTTACAAAACGAGAGAACGTGTTGAGCGGATGTATGCTTCAACATTTGAAAGATGTGCTGATATGATAAACTCTCGTTGGATGAACAAGTCCAAGCCCACTCGCACAAAGTTGACGAAGCAAATAATCTCAGATGATTTGAAAAAGGAATATTGTGATTTGATTATGATGCTCAACAGAGTTGGAGGTTGCCCCCAGGCGTTTATCTTTGAGCCTTGGATGTTTTATTACATCAACCTTGTGCTGGAAGGCAAGGAGCATATTAACTGGACAGTGTTGATCAGTGATAATTTGCACGAGCAGCTCCGGAGTTTAAGGAGAATGAAAACATTCTATATGAGCTCATACATTATTTACATGTTAGCTCGTATGACGAAGTATAGAGGAATATCATACAAGGAGCCTATTGGGTGTGGCTCTTAGTAGTTTAAGATTCATGAGGCTTGTCCACAGTTGCACTTGACAAGCACATCTCACTATAAGAGAGTCAATGACGCCTTCACCATGCACATAACGAGATCACTTCAGCAAAGAACTCATCACAGGATCTCCAAGGAAGCTTTAGGAATTGATAGAAAGGTACGGGTGTTGGTTTATCCAATTTCCAAAATTTGCTTACATTAGGCTGCAAGGGTTCTCTTCATATCCATATAGGTTGCCCAAATACCCTACAAAGAGGATCTTGATGTTAGAAATATCTAGGCAACTCATCGGCTATGATAAGATTCAAAAGAAAAAGAAGAAGGGAGGACTTGACTTCCCAATCATCATGGGAAATGCAGATGAAGTGTGTCCTTCACTGCAGGCAGCCAAGGAAGCTGCAAATGAGCTTCAGTTTTTCCACCTTTCTTATCACACTAGCAGGCAGTATTATGATCCTCACAGGAATATCAGATGGATACTGTCAGAGGAGTTTAGGCATAAGGCAAATATTGAAGATTACTGGGCTGGTGCATTGGATGAAGCTAAAGTAAGGAGGATGTTTTCAAGATTACGTTTGAGCATGATTAGGGATTGTGAGATTATTATAATGCCGGACCAGGTAGATGAGGATATGAATGTTCTTCATCCAGATTATGAGACAGTGAGGGATACACCACTCCCACTTCCAGATTGGTCGGAGCTGGAGATTGCGGATTTGGATACACTTTGCATACCAGTCTTGACATTCACCAGAGGATGGGTTGAGAGGCATGTGAATAGGCTTACGAGCAGGTCAATTCCTCTGACTTATAATTTGATGGGAGATCATAGGACGCCAACTGCTACCAAGAAGAAATAGGTTGCTCGAGCTCCAGAGTCGCGAAGGAAAGAGCCAGTTTAGCCAAAGCCTCCAAGAATTGAGATAGCATCACCTACACCATTGGAGACACGTTCTCCAAGTATACAAGAGGTTTCATTATTTGCCGATCAGAGGAATATGTTGAATAAGGAACAAGGATTACAGGAGGCAAATCGGCCACCATGAAGAGAGTTTGTTGGCCAGAGTGTCAACGCGCCTACCAGAGATAACCAACATGAAGAAGATGAAGAAACGACCACAGATACACACTTCCAGCACGAGCTTGAGGCGACATTAGAGGATGACACAGTTACTGGATAGGAGGCCCAAGTTTCAGGAGATACCCAGCCCATAGAAGCCAATGAGCTTCGTCAAGATGAAGTTAGAGAAGAAGTTCGTGAAGAAGAAGCAAGAAATGAGCAGCCATTTGTTATTTCTGACCTACAGCAGGTAGTACCAGATTGGCTCAGAGACAGGATGAGGAGGAGCCCCGTTGAAGAGACTGACCCAGCAGTTGAGACAGACGAATTCTTGAGTAGGATCAATAAGCCTCCGACAAAGAAGAGGGCTAGGAAATTTTCGAAGATTTCAACAAATGAGGATGGCTCTTGCACCCTTCACGTGGTTGTGCCAAGGGTTGAGTGTGATCGAGATGAAACTGTTCCAAAAAATTATGTGATCACCACCATGGAGTTAGGTCGCCCCACAGGAGCACAAATAATTGAGAAGTGTGATAGCTCCTACCAGGCACTCAAGGACAAATTGCTCCAGACTGAAGGCAAATACAAGAAATTGAAGAAGGAGCACAAGACTTCGATTGGTTACATACAACATTTGTCTCATTCTTGTGGGCAGGAGAATTCGGCGATTGAGCTTCTAGCCGAGTTTCCTAGATAATCTATCAGTGGCTTGGAAGATTTGAGAAAGATGGCACAGGAAGCAGATAAGTGGGTTGCTAGCGTTCGTGTTGAAACAAAAAAGTTTATGGAGGACCTTGCTCATGCTTATCAGTAGGCTTCCAACATTATGGCATGGTTGGATGCAGTTGATCAGGCTTGGGGCGATGCTCATATCTATCAAAGCAAGGTTATTCAGCGTTTGGAGGCTTTGATGCATACTCCCTTACAAATTTTGATTGAGGGAGGCGTGATACAGGAGGGTGATAGATATGATTTCACCAGTTGGCACTCATCAGTTGTCACAGGCCGAGGGTTCTTTGATGCAACACATGCAGATTCAGCTAGAGTCAGAAAGGCCATGACAAACATTCTTGATGGAGTCCTGAACACGCTTGAGGCTAGCTTTTCTAGGAGGCTAACTTCGGAGGAGGTGATTGCTGATGGTTTGAGGAGCAGGCTGCCACCTTTCTTTTTAGAGGTGAAGACTTTTGTCCAGAATGACTTTGAGAACACCTCTACCTTCTCCAACATTATTTAGAACACTCAGGATACTTTAGTTGCTTGGAGAAAGTCTTGTACGCGACATGGGTAGGCAGTCACAGTGTTAGAATTTCAGCTTGATCATATTCCGCCTATCTCGGTTCAGGAGGTTGAGGCCGTGTTGACCAGATTCATTGATTTTGCAGCCAAGGAGAAGGAGAATGGAAATGCCTTTCTGGATGATGACCTTCTGGATGATTGATAGTGGGCATTAATTGCCTTTGCTATTTTGGGAGTGAGTGGGAATCTTCTGGCTCATTTATTGTACCACTCCTCATTCTAGCAGTTTTTAGGGTTAGGGATGATGTGACTTAATCTGAGCCCTCCCCCCTCATTTGTATCTCATTAGATTAGACATTAGATTGGAGTAGAGAGTAGACATTCTGTTAGAGTAGAGAGATAGCTTAGCATAGTTTGTTAACATAGCTTAGTTTGAAGGAGAAGGAAAGTTTTCCTTTTAGAACTTTGTAAGAAGTTGTAGAAAACTATCATAATAAAAAGAGCTTTCATTGATGGTGAATTCGTCTTTTGTTATGAGCAGCTATCAAGATTTCTTCGTCCTTCTACTTCAAGTAGTAGCTTAAATTAAAGTACTTTTCGTTTTCATGCAAGTAGATGTTAGTTATGGATTGTGGTGTTTGATCAAGGTAGCTTCGTTTGATCCATACTACTAGCAGCTTGCTGACGACAAGTTTGTCTTGTGTGGTCAACTGGAACATTTTATAAGCTTAACTTCGGTTATGATTCACGTGTTGGCATGCGTCGTCTTGACGGTGTTTTTATGTTGAATTGTTGTAGAAACCCTAGTTTCCCCGACACTTCCCTATCCGATTTTTTAGGTTTTGATGGGTTTTGGTTTTGCAATTTTTTGTGTTTTTGATGCAATAAATGAAAGGTACGATTTTGACAATAAATTGAAATAAATTCAATAAAATTAAAATAGCTCTGGAAACTGAAGTAAATGGATGCCAGTATGTTTATTTGATCTTTTCTACTGATTACAGAGATGCCCAGATACATGCAATGAATTAAATTAAGAATTTTCAATATTTTTAGAACCTGGAAATTACTGCAACAGGAGTACAGAAATGTACGGCTGAATCAATGGATGCTCTTCTCCCTCAGAATGATGATCTCTGAAGACTCCCAGCTAGTTGGCGCCTCCAAGGAAGGAAGTTAGAAACCAGTATGATAGGCGTTTCTCCCAGAAGAAAGAAACACGTGTTTTGAAGAGAGGTACGGCCTGACAGAAGTACGGCCTGGTGAAGTACAGCAGCAATAAATATTGGTATGGCCTCCTCAAATCAATATCTATGTCTTTAAATATGATGCGCCCCAGTTGATAGATGAACTCTGAATATAGAACACTGAAGAAACTCTAACAATGGACAATCTCTGAAGCTCTGTAGTTTTCTCTGAATAAGAAAACCTCTGTAGGCAATAGATCAAGTGATATTGCACACTCTCTGAATTGCTTTCCGCTGGAGATGGCTCGTTCCCCAAGGAAGTTGAACACGAAACCCTAAAGTCTCAGGCTCAGATCAATTTGATCAGTCTCTCAAAATCAATAATCACATAATGGCACACATCCCAATGCAAAACCCTCTTAAGGCTGAAAAGTGCGATTTCCTCAAGAATAGGGTTTTAATTAATATTTGACTTTTAATTTTCTTATTTCTCCATAGTTCTCCGTCAAATATTTAAATCATAAATTAAATGTCAAACTGGCCCCCTTTAATGATGGCGCACCCCTCAGTGAGAAATCACTTAAGTTATAATCTTAAATTATAACTTTATATTATAAACATTAAATAATTAATATTTAATTAATGTCATTAAATATTAATATCTTCCTCGTTTCTAACCCGATGACCGATCCGTCTGATGCTGACGAACTCTGAAGTGATTCCTGATGCCGCCAAAGCCATACTGCTAAAAATAGCAGTGGTCCCACACTGCCTGCCAGGAACTGCTAAAAATAGCAATTCTGCAAATAGTCTCCGATCGAGCCAGAACGAAAGACAACTGATCAAACTCCACTGACTGAAGCTGAGCCAAGCTCCGTAGTGACCCTCTATCCAGTCTATCGGCCTACGAGGGTCGTGTGATAGGCCAATCCTGTCCTCTGAGAGATGTCACTGAGAAGGGGACATGACAATTTTCGAATGTCTTTTTGTAAATTGTAATTACACCAAGTCCAAAGATGTAATATTTTGAAAACAAATTATAGTTTGACTTTGGTCAAAGTTAGGTGAGATCTCATAAAATCACTCACCTAACTTTCCCTGATTTTCTCAATCTCTTTCCTAATTTTGCTCATCCCTCTTTCTATATAATGTGAGGGATTTTCATTGTAAATTTATCCTTTAGTGTTTTGCAACGAAGTGCTGCCCTTTTTGATGCAAATTTGTGAAACTTTGCGTTCATGCTTTGTGAATGAGATTCGATTAATAAAGAAAAGGATTGCAAGCCAAACTTTGCGTAGGATTCGATGCTTTTGTGAGTTGATCTTATTTGGTAGTGATTAGTTTGAAGAATCTGAAGGACTCTAAGTAGTTCATGTAAACTTTGTGTTACATTTATTATTTAGACTGCATTTGTATTTCTGTTTATCATTTGGTTGAATGATCTACAAGACTTTGTGCTTGTAATTGTTCATGCTCTTGCATGTTCTGGTTGAATGATCTACAAGACTTTGTGCTTGTAATTATTCATACTCTTGGATACTTTTGTCGAAGGATCTACAAGACTTTGTGCTTGTAATCGTTCATGCTCTTTGATACTTTTGTTGGATGATCTACAAGACTTTGTGCTTGTAATCATTCATGCTGTTCAAGGAATTGTTGCGTCTAAGAAGACTTTGTGCTTCTAACATGACAAACGGTACATCTGCACAGATCCAACATTGATAAAGCTACGGAACAACTTTGTGCCTTCGTGAGCTTTCCCTTTTTACTTTATTTGTTTATTATTAATCACTTATGGTATCTCTACGCTTCGCTTTGACGAGATAGAGGTATTGGTATTACTGCTAGTTGTTAGTTTAAGGTTATCAAGAATTGTGAACTTCCAACGGTGAAGCATTGTAAACATCTTTTCTGAAAAAAGAGAGAAGGATGAATGTAACACACCCCCCCCACTTCGTAAGTTTCATGTACATTTTGTAATTACTTGTTTGATTTACTATCGCTTTTGTTAGTAGTAAGAAGGGCGCCTCCCCTTTCCGAGAGGAGAGATTTACATCTCACATAGCTGTGGCTGAAGTCCAAGTTGTGTAATCTATCAAAAAGCTGATTACATAATTTTCACCCAACAAGGTTGACACAGGATGGCAATGTGAACAGATCCACTAGATCATGAAGGTTTTGTGGAGAAAATTTCAAATCAATCCAAGCTTCAGAAGGGTGAAAACCAGAAACTTACTAAATATACTAAACTAGTGCAAGCAAGCTAAAAAATGTCAGTCTAAGAAACTTCCTGCTCACCCCCTGAAATGTGTCCATGTTGGATGACTGGCAGAAGGATGATAAAAAGTTTTCAAGTATGTGAAATTTCCTGCTTGACCCCTCAAATGCGCCATCATCAGGAAGAAGGTGATAGAAAAATGTCTAAGTCATGAAGAATTCCTCCATGACCCTCCAAATGCACCCTCATTAAGGATGCTTGAAAAGTTTTCTAAGTCTAAGAAAATTCTTGCTTGACCTACTAATTGCGCCCTCAACTGGCAAAAGGATGATAAAAAATTTTCTAAGTCTGTGAAATTTCCTGCAGGACCCCTTAGATGCGCCCATGATTGGGGATGGATGAGAAAAAGTTTCTAAGTGTCAAGAATTCCTCCTTGACCCTCCAAATGTGCCCATCTCCAAGAGGTGTGAAGAAGAAAGAGCTAAGGCATTGTTAATTCCTGTAGAAGGTAACAAATGCACCCAAGTTTGATGTGGCTAGGGAAATGTGTCAAGTGGCGTTGTGTTGTGACCTTTTTCACACATCGCCCCATTGCAAATGGGGACCCCCTAATTTTGGCTTTGCTTTTCGATCGGTTTGTTGTTGTCTCCCTTTTCTACTGTCTGTCTCTCTGGGGATGTGCCCGTCTGTGAGCTTATATGTAAGATTTTGGCTAAGTCTAGAAATTAGGGTTTCCATCCTTCTGGTCAATCTGAGGTCGAACAAAGTAAATAAATTAAAAATTGAGCTTAACATTGTTGTCGGTATGCTTCTAGCAAGCTCTCAGCAAGTTTTCATCAAATTCTGAGGTACTTAATATTTTTAGTAAGTGTAAAATTACAGGCAATCCTTTAGCATCTTTGAGATTCCGACAGTCACACTGCGTCCAGAGCACATCAGGCAACTCACTAGTAAAATTTGAGCTAAAACAAACAACTTGCTATTTTTAGCAGTCCAACTTCCGGAGCAAATTTCAAGGCTTAGATGAAGAATTTTTCTTTGCATGTCTGGATATTCCTTCTGGGTTTTTCGAAACCTTCGCGATGGTATAACATGCAAAACAGGATGACAACTTTCAGAGTTCAGCCTTCTGAGGCTATTTTTAGGGTTTGCATGTCAGGGTTTCTTTTGAATGTCGGAAGATTCTTTATGGGTTTTTCGAGAGCTTCGCGATGGTGTGACATGCAAATGGAGATGAACACTCAGTAAGGAACTTACTATTTTTAGCAGGTGTGTCCCGACAGCCACTTCCCAACACTTTAGAATCATGAGCTAATTGCAATACAACAGAAATGAGAACAAATAGAGATCGTTTGATACGCATGCAAGACCGATTAGGGTTTCCAACTTTGGGACCCAAAAAGAGGGGTAAAAAGTCATAATTTTCGAAAACCAGTGTAAACCATCACGATCAGCATCCTTCAGACTATCTGCTGGTAAAATTTGAAGTCAAACGGAGCACTTACTATTTATAGTAAGTCAGTTTGGAAACAGGCTAAAAATAGCAAATTAGTTGCATGCGCCGATGTCAGCAGGCAGGTCACGTGGTGAGGAGCACGTCATTCGAATTTCAAGTCAGTCGGAGTAGTGGAGCTATATAAAGCAGGCAGTTACTATTTATAGTAAATCACCTCCAGAAATATGCTATTTTTAGCAAGTCAGCTTAGAGTAGCAGTGTGAACGGGTTGATGGAGTCATGAGGATCCAGTGTTCAAAATTTCAAATCGACCTGAGCTTCTGAAGTGTGAAAATTGAGAGACTTACTATTTATAGTAAGGCATGGGAAGCTGGCAGAGGAAGGTAAAAAAATGTCTTAAGTCTGAGTTTCATCCTGTGGCCTACTTCAAATGCACCCTCATCCAGTTGGCAGGTGATAAAAATTTTCTAAGTGATGAAGATATCCTACTCATGCCTCCATATGCGCCTAGGGAGAAATAAGTTGGTGAAAAATATTCTAAGGCATTGTTAAATCTTCCTGCCATGCCAAAATGCGCCCACATGCAAGCTAGTAGCATTCAAAAAAAATTTCTAAGTATAAAAATTCACCTCCTAGGCCAAAATGCGCCCATGCAACAAGAAGGATAGCAAGTCAAAGAAAGTCAAAGTTTTTCATCCACCTCACCCATCAAAATGCGCCCAAGTTGAGAGAGTTGATAGCAAAAATTTCTAAGGCATGGAAATATCCTCCACCACCCCCTAAATGCGCCCATCCTTCATGCATGTTCAAATGCGCCCAAAAGCAAGTGAGTCAAAGGAGTCAAAGGCGTTCATCCTTCAAGCATGCCAAAATGCGCCCAAAAGCAGCCATGTGAGGACAAAACAAAGGAAGATGAAGAGTCACTTGTTGGAGGCGTTAAAAGTTTTCATCCTCCACCCTATGCTAAATGCGCCCATCCTTCTCAAGGGGTGAAATGCGCCAAGTTTAGAAGAAAGTCAAAAGTCAAAATGCTTTATCCTCCTCCTATGCTCAAATGCGCCCAAATAAAGGCATGTGAAGACAAAAGTCAAAGCGTTAAAGGTTTCATCCACTTCAACATGTAAAATGTGCCCATGCAAAAGGAATCTAAGACATGCTAAAGGGTGAAGTTGATGGGTAGAAATATACTAAGGGCGTTGAAAAGTCAAGTCCCTCTTGAACATGTGAAATGCGCCCAAAGTGCATGAAGTTTGAAATGAAATAAATAAACCAAGGCGTGGTAGAGTTCATCCTCCAGTTTGTGTGATATGCGCCCAAGGTAAGGTGGGTGAAAGGTGACTTAAGAGGGAGATAAGTGTTGCTAGGCGTTGGAAATGCTAAGCCTATAGGGTAAAGTTGATGAATATTGCTAGATGTGCCATGCTAGGTGAAGTGAGGATGAAGGCAACTAAAATATGCTCGAGACAATTTTTCCAAGTGAATTGATATAAAAAAAATTCACCACTGGCAAGATGGTTTGAAGAATAAAAAAAAAATCTTCTAAGGCAAAAATAAATTTAAAATGCTGAGTGATATAAAATTTTCTAAGGCACAAAATGTTTTCCCTTGGGAAAAACGCCTAAGTCTGGTGAAGTGAAGGAATCTCCTAAGACATGAGCAAAATTGCCAAAGATGAAGTCAAATAGTGTCAGCTTCGTGAGGTTGATAAAAATTTCTCAAGTTAGAGCAACAAAGTACTCACAAGGATGAGGAGCTTGAATAAATTTGTTAAAAATTATTTTTTCCAAGATGCAAAATTCAAGAAAATCAGATGAACCCGTTCGTTGTATACCCATGAATTCGACAAGTTCTAAAAGAAATTTTCTTCTGGGTATCGAGGATTATCGATGAGGAATGGATTTTAAGGTCTTCCACAGCTTGCCAAGGATTTTGAGGTAAAGATTTTAAATGGGCACCGGGTTGATGAATTTCCTAAGGGAAATTTGAAAATTTTTCTAAGGAAAGGAATAAATGATGTTGTTGAAGATAAAATGCCTTGGACGATGAATTTGAAAGGAACTGCGTAGGTGAATTTGCTCAAATTCTTCGTGAAGATAATCTTCCTGATGAATGAAATCAAAATTGTCGACGCTTCAGCTGGTGGTATAAATTTCTTGAGGAAGATGCTGTTGAAGTTAACACTTTCAAAAGATGATACGTCCTTGAGGATGATGAAATTTGGCTAAGGCATGAAGAATTTGAACACAAAGATGGCTAAGAAAAATGATGAACCCTTGGAGATCAAAGCGTGAAAATCAAGTAAAGTGAATTCATGTTATGAAGTGTTCTAATACTCTTCTCCTTGCTTGTTTTGCAAGAGGAACGTCGAGACCAAGCGGTGATGACTTAGAGTGATGAAGCAAGTGATTCAAGATGACATCTCAACCTCAAAGGAAGAAAGTTGCAAGAAAATGGCTAAGTGTTGAGACTTAGTATAACTCAAGATGGAGAAAAGAGTGGAAGTTCGAGCAAGGTCGAAGAACAACATCAAGAAGAAGATCAAGAGCAGTCGAACTCCAGATTCTATCAAATTTTATTATCTGAGGCAATCTTAGAGACTCTTTTACCCTCCTCCAAGCGATCAACAGAATTGGCTGAATGCGAAGATCGAGAACAGTGTGAACACATTTCAAGGCTGGAATCTTCTAGAAGATGGTGGCCATTAATAGCTCATTTATTACCCCACTCTCTTTTGTGGCGGTTTTTAGGGTGAATCTTGTTTAGGGCTGAGGTGGCACAATCTGGGCCATCTAGCCGATTGTAATCTGAGCTGTCCGTTGGACTTGGCCATCTATAAAAGGGGGAGTCCCCCTCATTTATATCTCATTAGACATTAGAATTAGAAGTTGAATTAGAGTAGAATTAGAGTAGAGGGAAAACTTAGAAGTAGCTTAGTATAGATTGATAGTGTAGTTTGAAGAAGAGGGAAAGTTTTCCCTTTGAAAACTTTGTAAGAAATTGTTGTGAACACTATCTCAATAAAAGAGTTTTTCATTGATGGTGAATTTCGTCTTTGTTGTGAGTAGCTAGCAAGGTTTCTTCGTCCTTCCGATTCAAATGGTAGCGTAAAATAGTTCTAAGTAGTATAATTTTCATTCCATGCAAGTAGATGTTAGTTGTGGAATGTGGTGTTTGATCTAAGCAACTTCGTCTATCCATACCACTAGTGTATTTGCTGATGGTGAATGCACCTTGTGTGGTCAACTGGAATATCATGTACTTAACTTTGATCATGATTTGTATGTTTATATGCGTCGTTGTGATGATATTTTCATGCTAAGTTGTGATCTGAACACCTTGAGCTACTCCTTTGAAGATTGCACCGGTTCTGTGGAGGCTGTCCAAAGCGAGGCAAAGCAGAGCCTAGTTGAAGTTCGCTGAAGTTGAGCTCCATATCCCACGCCTTAGAATAGATTTAGACTCTCCAAACCCTGCAACCACTTTAAATTCAGTACTTTCTAGTTAGAATAGGAAACCCGTGCTTCATAGACAAACCTTTCGAGCATTTGAATTCCTTTCTTCGCTACTGAACAATTCCGTAAGTCCCCTTGAAATACCAACAAATCACATCGAGCCAACTAAGCCTATTCGCACTAAAAGAACCTTGGAGTTGAACGCATGAACTTTCTTGCAATCTTAGCATGTTGGATACTTTGATCAAGAGAGAATAGGGTAGCCGTTGGCGACCTTATTCTGCGTTGGTGCGGTCACGAAAAACACATCAATACGTTGTTAATTCCTCCTCAACATGTCAAATGCGCCCAAAGATGTTGAAGGTGGTGGCTTTTTTAAAAGATGTTCTAACTATTGTTAAGTCCTCCTAGTCCCCCTAAATGCACCATCATCAAGTCAAGGTGAGAGAAGTTGGTTAAGTGTAAAAATTTCCTCCCCCACCCCTCATATGCGCCAAAAGTGGAGTTGGGTAAGTTGAAAGTTTGCTAAGGCATTGTTAATTCCTCCTCAACATGTCAAATGCACCCACATTGGAGGTGGTTCTAGGAAATATGACTAAGGTGTTGAAATTCCCCCTCACACCCTCAAATGTGCCCATGATTGGAGATGGATGGGAGAAAATTTATCTAAGGAAAATTCAAAATTCCTTCTAGACCTCTCATATTGAAATATTCCCCATTAATTTTTTTCCAAAATTAACATTCAAATCAGCAACCAAACACTGATTAGCGTTAGCTCCAAAATGTAAACCAGCAAAGAAGATAACTCTAACCAAGAATGTTCACCAAGATCCCAATGTGGGCGAGGTGATAGCATATGGTCAGAGGATCATTAGGCATAAACAGAGCTGAAAGTACAATTCATCTGCTGGTGCAAGCATCCACAAGCGGTGGGAATACTCCACTTATTCGGTGGGTGAGTTTACAACAATTATTA
>VDFB02378768.1:0-15121 GCA_007258455.2 Sequoia sempervirens
GTATGAGGATCTGGGGAAAATTAAAAAGGAGGAACTTAACAGGATCGGGCAGAGTCTTGGGCATCACAGGTATGTTGAGCCATGAAATTCAAAGGGCACCACAGGTATTCATAAAATAAATAAATATTGAATGGTTCACCAAAGTTTATGCTGACGACAAAGGGAATTTGAGTGCGAGATAAAAACATTGATTTGATATTTTCAGGTTTGCATCTTGATATCTACAAAGAGGGTTTCAAACCGAATATTTCTACGGTTTTAGAAGATTAGAATAATTTTTAGATTGTTAAGCGGAGATATTATATGCAATTTTTTGTTCAAAACAAAAGGAAATGTACAAGCATTTCCAGTCAGTTGCAAAAATGTCGTTGTGGAAACTATTTTCGAGTATCTCAAAAATGAAACACTTTGGAAGCTTATAATGATTACCAGATTTGAGACAGGAACAAATCCGAAAACTAAAACTGTTTTGTTAGTTTCTCAAAAAGCATTTTTAAAAGGAAGTTTGTGTAACAAACTCTAACTAGTTCAGTTAGATACATGTAACTGATCAGATTCGAATTTCATTTCTATAAATATAGCATTTGTAATCATTAGATACATGTGAGTGTGTGTGAAAACATATTTATAAGTATCTGAGGATAAGAGGCTTGAAAAGTTTTATCATAAACTTGTGTACATATATAAGTGACATATACACATTTGTATATGTATATGAGATGTATTTACAGAATTGAAAAGGATTAAAATCTCTGAGCAGTAGTTGCTACTGATTGTAAAGGATTGAAAATCAATAAAGGATACAGGTTTATGGAGTGGTTTTTCTCCCTATGACGAAACCGTGAGGTTTTGGAGGGTTTCCCACTCGGCACAAATTGGTGTCTCAATCTTCTGTGAGTTGCTATTATATTTCTGTTCATGATGAATGTATGTAATTTCAGTTCAGTTGTTCAAAATATTCTGTTCAGTTGATCAAAATACTCTGTTCTGGTTTCATAATTTCAGTATATAAATTCAATTTGTAAATTTTGTGATTAGTTCTGATTCACCCCCCCTCTCAGAACTTGAATACTTCCAACAAGTGGTATCAGAGCGTAGGATTCCCTTTAGGAATTGATCCGGGATATTGGAAGTTATGGCACAGTCTGAAGGAGCTTTCCTTAATAGGGCACCTTTATTTGATGGAAATGATTATGTTTTCTGGAAAGTTAAAATGGAAGCATTTATACATTCCCTAGATGTAAGGATGTGGGATGTAGTAACAACAAAATACACTGTTCCAGCATCAGTCCCTACTGATGCTAATGAGAAACTAAAATTTGAGTTGGATAAGAAGGCTAGATATGCTCTTCTCTATGGTCTTACTAGAGATGTCTTTGCCAAAGTCATTTATTGCAAATCTGCAAATGATATATGGGTAAAACTTGAAACTATCTATCAAGGAGATGACAAAGTAAAAGAGTCTAAATTGATTACTCTTAAAACTCAGTTTGACAATCTGAAAATGAGTGAGGATGAAACTATTGCTGCATATTTTTTAAGAGTTGAGGAAGTTGTGAATGCCACGAAGGGTCTAGGTGAAGACATAGAAGAACATGATGTTGTTTCAAAGGTCATTAGGTCAGTACTACCTAAATTTGAAACAAAAATTTCTACATTAGAAGAAAAGAAAAGTTTTTCAAAAATGACTTTACATCAACTTCAAGGAACTCTAACTGCATATGAAATGAGAATTAGCAATCAAGCTAGTTCTTCATCAAAAGAATCAGCCTTTAAGGCTGAAAAGAATGATGAGAGTGATTCAGATCTAACTGATGCTTTAGAAGCATTACTGGTTAAAAGAATGACAAAGAAATATAAAGGCAAACCTAAATGCTTCAGCTGCGGTCAATTAGGACACTTTGCTGCTAGATGCCCAAATATTGAATTTGACGATTGTGATGAGAAATCTGAGAAGTTTTCTAGAAAGAAGCCTTGGAATCAGAATAAAAGGTTTAAGGATTTCAAAAAGAAAAGTCTTCTTTCAAAAGAAGATCCAAATGAAGAATCCAGTGATGTAGATGAAGAAGGGGAAAAGTTGTTCATGGCTGAAATAATACATACTCCTAAATCTGAATCAAATGAGCCTGAATCCTCATCTGATTTAGATATAGAAGTAGATCTTGAAGAAGAACTTCTAAAATCCCTGCAAGAAATTAAAAGGTTAAAAAGGTCAGTTGCAAATCATGAGACTGAAAATCAAAAACTTCAAGATGAGTTAATAAAAGCAAATTTAATTATAGAAAGTCAAAAACTCTTACTTGAAGAAAAGGATAAAAAACTGAACATCTTGCAATGTTCATCTGAAGAATCTACTAGTCAGAAAACAAAGTTTTTTTTCAATGGATATTGTTTCAACTGTAATATTTTTGGGCACAAAGCAATCTTTTGTAAAAATAGCACTAGTCAAGGCAAAAGAAAAGTTATTAGATGTTTCAAATGTTTTTACTATGGTCATTATGCAAATCAGTGTAAATTAAATTTGAGACCTAAACAAATATGGAAACAAGTAAGGACAAATGAAAAGTCCTTAATCGTTGAAACAGTCTTATTTGCTCAGAAATCTGCAACATGGGTATTGGATAGTGGCTGCTCTCACCATATGACTGGATGCAAGAACAAATTCAAAACCTTAGAAAACTTTGATGGAGGATTTGTACGTTTTGGTGATAACTCAGGAGCTTATATAACAGGAAAAGGCTCAATAATCTTAAACAATGATACACCAATACATGATGTATACTTTGTTGAAGGGTTGAAACATAACCTTTTAAGTGTCAGTCAGATATGTGATAATGGATATTCTATCTCTTTTAATGCAAAAGAATGTTATATTAAAAATGGGAAAGATAGAGTCATTGCCAGTGGGTTAAGAACAAATGGTAATCTGTATAATCTGATAGATTCAACTATTCAAGAAACTTCTTTGGTCAATACCTGCTTTATGAGTCAAGTGGAAGAAAATTGGCTATGGCACAAAAGACTGGGACATTTGAACTTTGATAATCTTGCTAGAATCAGCAAGAACAAAAAGGTCAGGGGACTACCGCAAATAACTAAACCTGCATCTATTTGTGAAGAGTGTATTAAAGGCAAGCAAACAAGAGTTTCTTTTAAAACAAAAGAATATTTGTCAAATAGACCACTTGAACTAGTACATACTGATTTATGTGGTCCAACCAAAACAGCCTCATTAAATGATGAAAGATATTTCATGCTGTTCATAGATGATTATTCAAGAATGGTTTGGGTAACATTTCTGAAACATAAATCAGAAGCCTTTGAACGTTTCAAAATTTTTAGAAAGATGGTAGAAAGAGAAACTGATTTAAAACTGAAATGCTTAAGATCAGATAGGGGAGGAGAGTTCACTTCTCAAGAATTTATTGAGTATTGTGAAAAACGAGGTATAAAAAGACAATACTCTACTGCTAGGACACCACAGCAAAATGGTGTTGTAGAGAGAAAAAATAGAACTGTCAAGGAAATGGCCAGGACCATGTTGAATGAAGCAAAGTTGCCTGACAAGTTCTGGAAAGAAGCTGTTCATACAGCTGTCTATATCTTAAATAGAGCACAAATCAGAATTAGAACAGCTTATACTCCATATGAATTATGGTATGGGAAAACAGCAAATGTCAAGAACTTTAAAATATTTGGTTGCAAATGTTTTATCAGAAAGAATGATGATTCTCTAGAAAACTTTAACTCAAGGTCTGATGAAGGGATTTTTCTTGGGTACTCTACACATAGCAAAGCATATAAATGCTATAATAAAAGGCTGAACAAAATTGTAGAGGCTATAAATGTCATGTTTGATGAAACATCTGTATGTTGTAATGACAAAGAAGAACATGAAGGTTTATCCTTTCAAGAGTCAGAAAGTTTACATAATGAGAATTGTGAAAATGATAAAGTTGAAACTGATGATGAAGATGAACTTGCAGGAAATTGTTCCAATCCTAAAATAACTAGTGATGGATCAAAGTTAAAAACATCTTCTAGAATAATAGCTAAGAGACATCCTGAGTCTCAAGTTATTGGAGATATTGATAAAGGAATTTTAACTAGAAGGAAAGCCAAAATAGGAGAACAAGTAAATATTGCTGAACAATTTTGTTTGATAGCAGATTTTGAACCAAAGAATGTAACTGAAGCCCTATCAAATCCCAGTTGGCAAAATGCTATGCAGGATGAAATAAATCAGATAGAGAAAAACAAGACTTGGGAACTTGTTCCCAGGCCTAATGATAAAAATGTTATTGGTGGAAAATGGATATTCCGCAATAAACTGAATGAGGAAGGGGAAGTGATCAGGAATAAAGCCAGGTTTGTTTGCAAAGGATATGCACAACAAGAAGGAATTGATTTTGGTGAAACCTTTGCACCAGTTGCAAGGATGGAATCAATCAGAATCTTTCTTGCATATGCCACTCATAAAAATTTCACTATTTACCAAATGGATGTCAAAACTGCCTTCTTAAATGGGTACCTTGAGGAGGAAGTTTATATGGAACAGCCAGAAGGTTTCGAATCTTCTGACAAGCCTGATTATGTTCTTCATCTCAAAAAGGCCTTGTATGGTTTAAAACAAGCTCCTCGAGCTTGGTATTCCAGATTGGATAAACATCTAATTGCAAATGGATTCATTAAAGGAAATGTGGACAGCACATTGTACACAAAAATGGACAATGAAAATTTATTGGCTGTTGAAATATATGTAGATGATATTATTTTTGGTTCTACTAATGATCATTTAGCACAAACTTTTTCAGGAATCATGGAATCTGAATTTGAGATGTCTATGCTAGGACCTTTGACATTTTCTTGGGAATTCAAGTCTCTCAGCTTGAACATGGTTTGTTTATCTCTCAGCTGAAATATGCTAAGGAAATGCTTAAAAGGTTTCAAATGGATACTTGTAATCCAGTTGGCACACCAATGGAAACTGGATGTAAGTTGATGAAAATTGATGAATCTCCTCTTGTTGATCAAAGGGAGTATCGGTCTATGATAGGGAGTCTTTTATATCTTACTGCTTCTAGACCAGATATAATGCACTCTGTATGTCAAGTTGCTAGATATCAAGCAGCTCCTCGTCAATCTCATCTCAATGCTGTTCACTGTATCTTTAAATACTTACAAGGTACTTTGGATTATGGTTTGTGGTATCCCAAAAATGATGATTTTACTCTAATTGGTTATACAGATGCTGATTGGGGTGGATGTAAAGATGATCAACGAAGTACTAGTGGTGCTGCATTCTTCTTAGGTGATCGGTTAGTTGCTTGGCATAGTAAAAAACAAGAATGTGTCACTATTTCTACTGCTGAATCTGAAATTATTGCTGCAACAGCATGTTGTACTCAGTTACTTTGGATGTCTTATCAGCTTTCAGATTTGGGTATTCATGTTCAAAAACCTATGAAGATCCTTTGTGACAATACTAGTGCTATCCAGATTTCTAAAAACCCTGTTATGCATTCCAGAACTAAGCATGTTGCCATCAAATTGCAGTTTATTCGCGAACATGTGTCATCAAATGAGGTCACTCTCATTCATGTGCCTTCTAAACTACAAGTTGCTGATATTTTTACCAAAGCTCTACCTAGGGAATTGTTTGAACAGTTAAGAAATTGATTGGGAGTCTTCTCTCAATCCATGCTGGAATAAGATTTTTTTACTCTTTACTATTCTGTGTTAGGTTTCTGCTCCTTTCACAGAAAGCATTTATGCACAGCAGATGGTTAGATTTTTGATGCACAAATTTTGGGGGAGTAATCAACATTTAATAGGGATTCCACAGGTTTGGTTTACTGGTCAGATTTGGTTCACTGGTTAATCATAGCATTTCACAGATTTGGATCACAGGTTTCAATCATAGGTTAATCATGCATTTCACCGATTGGAGAATTGATTTCTCAGATTGATTTATCAGTTTTTGGTTGATTTTGGTTAGTTGGTCTAATACTTAGCATTTCATGGTAAATCAGCATTGTATTTCTGTTCATTATCTTGTATATATGAGATGGTGAAAATTTTTGCATCAAAAATGGGGGAGATTGTTGACCATATCGAAAACTATTCAGTTGGCAAAATGGAATATAAGCACGCGTGGCAATTGGCAAGAAAAGTCTTCATTTTGACGTGGCACTTATTGTGAAATATATGATGGCAATCGGTAAACAAATAAAGGCAGGAAAATTAAACATGGCACAACATAATGTTGTTTAATATGAATCAAATAAAACTTGCTTCGGCGGCAGTGTTTGAGACCGTAATCTGACAGACTGAACGTATTATTTATTGTCCCCTGCTTTTTCTCGCCAAGTGTTGGCTTTGCATGGCGGATTTCAAATTGTGATTAAAAGGAGTTATGTTTGTGGGTATTGTTTTAGACCTTGCAAACTGGTCTTTAGTTCATTTCTTCTCTGCGAATACTAAGATAATTCCTTTCTGCAAAACAAAAATCATTTGATGGGTATGCAAGATTACATAAACAGGTTTGCAGATACATTGTTTGTATTTCGAAATGAAGTTACAGGTCTATATGAATTTAATTTTCACAGAAAGAGTGAAATATTTTCTTACATATTTGATCTTTGCTCACATGTATGAGGATCTGGGGCAAATTAAAAAGGAGGAACTTAACAGGATCGGGCAGAGTCTTGGGCATCACAGGTATGTTGAGCCGCAAAATTCAAAGGGCACCATAGTATTCATAAAATAAATGAAATATTGAATGAAGTTTCACCAAAGTTTGTAACAGCGACAAAGGAATTTGGTCTGAGATAAAAACACTGTTGATTCGACATTTTCAGGTTTTGCATCTTTGATATCTTCTAAAGAGGGTTTCAAACCCAGAATATTTCTACACAGTTTTAGAAGATTGAATAATTTTGGGTGTTAAACCCAGGATATTATATGCAGTTTTTTTGTTCAAAACAAAAGGAAATGTACAAGCATTTCCAGTCAGTTGCAAAAATGACGTTGTGGAAACTATTTTCGAGTATCTCAAAAATGAAACACTTTGGAAGCTTATAATGATTACCAGATTTGAGACAGGAACAAATCCGAAAACTAAAACTGTTTTGTTAGTTTCTCAAAAAGCATTTTTAAAAGGAAGTTTGTGTAACAAACTCTAACTGGTTCAGTTAGATACATGTAACTGATCAGATTCGAATTTCATTTCTATAAATATAGCATTTGTAATCATTAGATACATGTGAGTGTGTGTGAAAACATATTTATATGTATCTGAGGATAAGAGGCTTGAAAAGTTTTATCATAAACTTGTGTACATATATAAGTGACATATACACATTTGTATATGTATATGAGATGTATTTACAGAATTGAAAAGGATTAAAATCTCTGAGCAGTAGTTGCTGCTGATTGTAAAGGATTGAAAATCAATAAAGGATACAGGTTTATGGAGTGGTTTTTCTCCCTATGACGAAACCGTGAGGTTTTGGAGGGTTTCCCACTCGGCACAAATTGGTGTCTCAATCTTCTATGAGTTGCTATTATATTTCTGTTCATGATGAATGTATGTAATTTCAGTTCAGTTGTTCAAAATATTCTGTTCAATTGATCAAAATACTCTGTTCTGGTTTCATAATTTCAGTATATAAATTCAATTTGTAAATTTTGTGATTAGTTCTGATTCACCCCCCCCTCTCAGAACTTGAATACTTCCAACAGGTTGTCCACACTTTGTTGCACACCTCTTCAAGCTCCAACCTCCTCGATACTCACATCCTGAATAATCTTCAGGAGCAACCAAGAAAGAAACCCAATAACGTCCAAGGTTTTCCCCATTAATCCAAATATAGAACTTTCCCATACTGCTTAGGTCTAGAGAAACAGGTTCATCTCCCTCTGGGGCATCTATTGTTGTCTGCAAGACCCAAAATATCATAAAAACATATTAGATACCAACATTTGTCATACATGAAATCTGTTCACCTAAAATCAATATTCTCTTGTCATAGAACTACCCATATATCTCTCAATTTATTAGCTAAATGTAGCTTTACACTTTTGTAAGAGGAAGAAGGCAGAAAAAACAAAGTTTTGTGAAACATTTACAGACACCAAGATAACATAATTAGATAAACATCACAATGCATGCAATGTGTTGATATTGATTAATTATCTACTTTTTCCCCAACACCATTCACAAACTGGGATGAGGCAATCAAGAAAAGTAGTTTATTACTGGAAGTTGAAAAATATAGCAGTTTCAAAATAGATGAAAAAGAAATCGAGAATGCAATAAGAAAGGTTATCGAAAACAGTGTTTTTACAGATGGGAACATTCATGACAGTTGAATAATGGAGTTATTTCCAGAAAACTTCATAGTGGCCCTTGGAATAAAACAATGGGGAACTCTGGCTATGGAAGGCTTCGTCTGCAATTGACTGAAATAGTTGGCCTTTGTGGTTATTGATTAGCTGTCCTACCATCCTTTCTATATAATTTATTTAGCTCCATCTCACCACCATTTAAAAATTCAATAAATGTCAATATTTATTTAATTCATCTAATTATTTACACATGACCAACAATGATTAATCAAGGCATTATGTGCTCAAGTCCTCATGTTGGCACACATGTCATTCGACATGTACATTTTGCGTACTTGGGAGGATGGACCATGTAAATATATTTTTATCAACATTAATGACAATACACAACCAAGTGTGTGGATTCTATCAACATGAAGAACATTATAAGTCTACGTATATAAATTTTATCAATATTAATATCCAATACAACTATGTATATGAATTTTTATTTATGATCATGAAACATGAGTCTAAATAGGTCTCAGTAAGTTATTAAAGCTACACTTTTTCCCTCACATTAGGCATTAGGAATCCATAAGGAATTTCACATTTTATTCACACAATATAAGTTACTAGGGAGGATTGATCATAATTTGAAATAATTTAAGAGATAATTATATATAAATTCTTGTTTATTGAATTCTATACAAGAGTTTTGTAAAGGCTATGGTGATAGGAAGTGGTCCTTGCAATTTTAGAATCTAACAAAAGTTCCTTTCCAAAATTTTCTTCGATGGGCATCCATACCCTCTTCCCAAGCTCCAATTTGAGCACAGGTAGGGAAGATGTTTTGCATTTTCTTAAAAGTCTCTAAGGCCTTTTCAACAAACCCATTTTGAACATACCCTACATCCATGGCATTTCCACATTACTTTAGGAATTTTGTCAAATAGCTCACATGCCTTGTTTACGTTTCACATTTTTAAATTTATGTCTATGTTATGTGTGAGAGAAGAGAGAGAGGCTATTATTAATTAAACTATCATTGGAAGTCTTCACCCATTTGTGATTTCTTTGGTTAAACTTTCACCCACATATTCCTTATGTTATCATAGTAATATGACTGAAGACAAGATTTCCCTTGATATTCATGGTTATGTGGATTCAGATTGGATAGGTGATGTTAATAGCAAAAAATCCACTAGTGCTTATGTTTTTAGTTTATTTGGTGGTGCAATTAATTGGATGAGTAAGTGACAGGCCGTGGTTGCTTTGTTCACTACTAAAGCAGAGTATATGGTAGCTATTTATGCTTGTAAAGAAGTCATTTGGCTTAAGAGACCATGTTCAGATATTAGAATAAAGCAATGTGTAGTGATAATTTATTGTGAAAATCAGAGTGTGATATGTCTAGCCAAGAACCCAACATTTCATGCCAGGACCAAGAACATTGATGTATAATATCATTTTGTTAGAGATATGGTTGAAGGTGGAAAGGTGAAGATGGTTAAGGTAGAGACTTTGATGAATGTTGTTGATTCTTTAACTAAACCTGTGAGCACCGAGAAGTTTAGATGGTGTTCATAAACTATGGGCCTTTCGGCCCCTAGCAATTAAAGAGATGATGGTTACACCCTCACATTACTCTTGCAAGGTGTTTGACAAGTGGGATATTTGTTGGGAAAATGTGTCTCAACCTTGCAATTATACACAGTTTATTGTTGATAGGATGTATGGTTGTATGTGACAACTGATCATGCAAATATTGTATACTTGTAGCAAGATATGGGGTTCGAGGCATCGCCCCAAATTGTTTTTAATTGACACGTCAAAGTTTTTTTCCACTAACACGTCAAGGTTTTTTTCCCACTAACAGGTCAAGTTTTTTCCTATTGACACGTCAATGTTTTTTCCTGTTGACATGCCAAGGTTTTTCTGTTAATACATTAAATGAAACACGACCTTGTAAAACCCTAATTCTAGAAGGTTTCAAAAAAGCTTGTTATAAGTGGTTGGGATGTATGTAGATGGGGGCGTATTCTAAGAGTGTGATAGTGGCCGTGTTGTCTCTTGATTTTGTGTGGTGATACTCTTTTGAGAAGCTTGCTCTGTAAGTATATTGTAATATTTTAATTTCTAAATAATATATTGGGTGACTTTTGGAGTGTGGGTTATTTTCTCCTGAAAGGGTTTTTCCCATGTAAATCATTTTGTTGTGGTATGCATGATATTTGTCTTTATTTTTGTTTAAGTTTTGTAACTATTAAAGATCTATAAATTTTAACATTTTTCTCCTCTCAAGATTAGTGTAGGAGTTTGTTCCGCTACCTTAACTTCCTTACAATATTGAGGAATGGGATGGGGATTATGAGGTGGAATGATTTGAGGAAATTGAGTCTACGAAAAAAATTGGTGGTAAGAAGTTCAAGAAGGATCTCAACCCTGAGGCTTCTCAATCCCAGTTGGATCATGGGTATAATATTAATGTTGAGATGAATGAGGTTGTCTCTACTAGAATGAAAAAGATGGCTAAGGGGAAGAAAGGAAGCCAAAAGGAAGTGAAATGAGAGCATGGGAAAGGTAAACAAACGATAGAGGATGGTTATAAACATTCCCTGGATTCCCCTAATTAGACTAATAGTGTGGTTAAGGGGAAGAAGGGGAGTTAAAAGGATGTAAATTTGGTATGTGGGAAGGGTAAAGGTTTAGTGGGTGAAGGCATTAAAGGTATTAGGGACAATTCCCCCAATCAGATGGTTTTGGAGGCTCCTAATTGCTAGGGTTTTGATCAGGATGGTTATAAGAAGGGTCAGTTGGAGTTGTTGGTAGACTTTGTGGTGAATTATAAGGAGTAGGTCGATGTTGAAGTGGTTGATTTGGAGGAATCTCCTATTAGTGGACATTTGAAGGGAAAAGGTAGGGGGTTGAAGAACCAGTTTGAGAATTTGGATAATTTGACTAATGATCCTCTGAATTGGGAGAAGATTAATCTAGATTTTGTGATAAGGTTGGTTGAGGATGGAATCAACAACCTCCTATCTCTGTTCAAATGGCTTCTCTCAGAGGTCAAGTAAATCAATATCAAGATGAATGAGTTGTAGAATATCATTATTGTTTTGGTTAACTGTAACAAAAAGGAATGGATTGTGCATAGCAAGGTTGAAACCATGAATGCTTTCCTTGACAAGGTGGCGACAGATGCTGATAAATTGGGCAGGGATCATGAGGATAGGTTGGTTTTCCTGGAGGGAAAAATTCAATAAAATATATAAAGATTTGAGTACTGTGGTGCACATTAGTAATCAATCACTCCATACTAGTGCTTAGGGGCTCACTATGCTGAATGGAAAAGCCCGTAAGTGGACTAGTAAATTGTTGGATCTTGGTGAGAACGTGCAAGAGATAGCTAGTGAAGATCAGAAGAATCAAATGAAAAAGAGCATGGATGAGGGGTTGTGTGTGAGAGCCTGAAGCAATACAAAGAAGAGGGTTGTTGTTCCTCTTTAGGAGCTTGAAGAAGTGTTGGAGATGCATGAGAACATTATCTCTAGCAATTTAGAAGCTGCCAATATTTTAGATCAATTTCAGTAGTTTTTGTTGTATTTAGGCCTTTTTTCTAGTGTTTTGCTGATGGTATATCTATTTGTAACTTTTCTATTGCTCATCTTTAAACAACTTTTTTTTTTGGGGGGACTACTTGGTGTTATCGTGTTATCTTTTGCAACCTGTTCTCAATGTAAAGGGTTTCAAGTCCCCTTCAAAACCTTCTTTTCCTTATCAAAAACATGAGCATGTTAAATATGCTCATTTTTTTTCTTTTCATGGACCAAAATTATTTTGTGACCAATTTTTTTGTCCCCCATATTTATGCACATGCTAACATTTAATATTTAATGTATATCTCTCACTCTCTACATTACCTTTAGCACAATTGTTTTTCACATACACATAACTTCATCTAGATTCCCATCTAGAAAGTTATCCACTCAAATTTTCTTAATCCCTATATAATTATTTTTGGTTGATACTAAAAGACATAAGGAAATAAGCATTTAATTTATAGGCTCACGAAATGATAGAAAAAAATAAGAAGCTAACAACCCATGTGTGATTATAAAATAGGTGTTATTATCAAGCTTGTATGATAGAATAGATGAAATTAAACCACTTTAAATGTTTGAAAATAAAGAGTGTTTGCCTAAAATAAGTTGAAACACACAAGGGTTGAGGTTGAATACATAAATATGAACTTTTCTAGGAAATTAAACTTAGAAGAATGAAAAAAGGAACCTAGGAACAAAAAATTATGTGAATCTAAAAGCCTTAGAATTACTTTAGGAGGCTCCTAGGGGTGTTATTTAAAAATATATGAGGTTGACCATTCCAATAGATGGGTATGTCCCCAAGGAAACCTATGTAAGGGTAAGGGGTAATTTTGGAAAACCTATTAAAATTGTGTAAATTTTACATAGAATCTTACTTTTATAATTATAAAAAATTCTTCAACTAGTAAAACTCAAGAAACATAATAGAAAATGGAATGAAAAGGGAAAATAAATGATAAGGACTATAGAATGAAGGTAGAAAAGAGAGAAAATCCACCCAATATTAGTATTGAATTATTATATGTGATGTGTATATTTTTAGAAGGCTTTAGGTACAATTTGTGAGCTCTAGGAAGTGACATTTGACACACGGGTGAATTTTTCCCTACTAAGGTGCCAAGGCTATCCTAGGATTAGTAGGGTTCATACTATAATAGAGTGATAATATTTTGGAAGTTCCAAAAGGTCCTAAGATATAAATTTTTTAACTAGATCATTTCATAGAAATCTACGTTGATTCACTTAAGAAATCAATTTTTAGGGGAGGTTGCAGTAGTTATCTTCCTTGTAAATTATTCTAAAAAAATATAATAGAAACTTTAAAATTGGATGTATATAGACTAGGATATGGAAACATGAGGATATAATGGACAATAATATTATGAAAGACAAAATTGTAGAGTGCAAAATTTGATCTTGGAGGTGTGTGATGATGCTCAAAATATATGAGATAAAAAATATTATAAAAGTTACATGAACAAAGGTTTGGAGGAAAGAATCTTGTAAGAGAGGATGGAAACTAGGGTGTATGTAGTTTTGGGGATGAAAATGGGAGTGCAGATGGCTAGGTAAGGAGAGTGAAAAATGGAAGAAAAAATTTAGGTGCAATGAAGAAAGAGGGATCCATAGGAGGGATTCCAGTGAAGAGAAATAAATCTCTAAATAATAATAAACTGCACTGGAAAAACCTTTAATAAAATCTCCTCTAAGAGAACCTACAATAGAGAGAACTTGTATTGTTGTTGTTAACAAGAAATAACTTATGGAATAGATTATAAGGATGAGTCAAATGATAGGAATAAAGTTCTTATTTATATTTTCTTAAATTTTTATGGTAAAATTCACCAAAACAAACCTCATTTGTTAAATCATACATGCAACAAGGATTTTGTGCACTAAGGGATTACAACCAAAATTTAATTCTATCATGCCTAAAATATTTAGAAAGAAAAAATTAATAAGAATTTTTGTATAGTAAGTGATCTAACATCAATTTCATCATCAAAGAGTGAAGTACATTAGAAAAAGAGTTGAAATGAGGGTTCTAAACATATGAATGGGAAGAAACCAGTTACATAATTTTAGCTAGATAAGGATATACATTACATGGATAATGATAAATAAGGCTTACACAAGAACATAAACACATTGAAAGTGGGAAACATGAAGCACATAATGATAAACAAGATGCACATGAATAGACAAGGTGTGAAGAAGGGGTGAAAATGTATGATAAATGGAACAACTAAAATGAGTGTAAAATATAGTGGAAGAGGTTATAAGGTATGTAATTTGTTTTATTATTTATGGTCCCTAAAATATGATAGATAATGTTCCCTCAAATACTCAATATGAGAATCTATTAATGTATTGTTAGAGAACATTGAAAAATCCATAGAGTATCCTAATTAATGACTAATAAAGGCTAATATATTAAAATTACAATTTAAGCATAGTCTAAGGAAGCTACTAAAAGTGCTCAATGAAATCATATGCAAGACTAATGAATGCACTATAAGGCATTTGATATATACAAAATAATTATAAATCTTTGTTGATAATATTTTCTCTAAATGTGTAGATTAGAAAAGCATTATTATGAAACTTAATTTTTAAATATATAGAAATGTGAATGATTTAATATTTAATTATGCATTTTGATTCCACTAAATCCATCAAGAATTAGATATATAATATAATCAATACAACGAGCATGAACTAATCAATATAACATGCATGAACTATTATATCAAAAGAAATAAAGTCATTTACAATATTTGTATAACTATTTCACATGATATGTATGTGGATTACAATAATTAGGTGCAACAACATCATCATAAGAATCAACTTGATCTCTATATGTATCACAAAAGTGTAGGGATAAAGTGTAGGACCAATCATTGAAGATAGTGAGGTTTGATGTAAGATAATGTGTGATGTCAATTGTGTTTTATGTAAGCTTAATTTGATGCAAATTATGAACAATATACAACCTTTGAAGTAATTTGATGATGATTATCTAATTTTATTAATTTATAATGTTTGTTGTTTGCTAATGATTAATATGAATTGATTCATGTGAGAGGAGATAGATTTTATGTGGCATTTTATTTATATACCCATAACATGTTAAAGCATCTTGGAATTATGTCTTTAAATACACAAGCCTAGTGTCAAATTTA